>JAUELO010000020.1:350367-364532 GCA_032357855.1 Amphibolips quercusostensackenii
ATTAAAAATCAGTGAGCTCTCAATGGTATTCAGTGAGCTTTTAATGGAATTTAGTGAGCTTTAAGTAGAAATCAGTAAGAATTTACTAGTAATCAGTAAGCTTTTATTGGAAATCAGTAAGAATTTACTGGTTGATTAAAAAAAAGTCGATTCCCAAAAAAATCATAATTCAAGGCAGACATAAAGGATGAAAATTCTACCGTTAGAGTTTTATCTAAGCTTCTTAAGCTCGACGTTCTTAAACTTGGGGATTATCCTTAAAGTAAAGTGTAATAGAGGAGGAACTTGTAAGCGAGAGGATGCTGTGGTTAGGGACGTGAGATAAACTAAAAGAGCTTAGAAACGACAAAAGTATGTTACATTAAGGTTCTGGTGTACTAGTACTTGACTTTCTACGTAAAGTGCTTAAAAGTTTAAATGAATATCTGACCTACTCCTGTTGAAATAACGAAAGGTGGTAAAACAGAAGAACCGAGTCCAAGAATTTTGTTTCGAATTTATCTAAGACCCAACTTTTTGAGTAAACTGTAAAGCATAATCTCAGAATATACTGTACATTTTAATCAGTCAAAGTCACTGATTCAAAGTCAATTTTTACTTTCTCGAATAATGAGGATTTAAGGACTCACCAATCAGTAAAAAAATTACTTTTAATGTCGGTGATTTGACTCACTGATGAAATAAGTCATTTTAAATGATCTAATTTGTTAGCTTTTCAACTAAAGATAGTCGGTTATCAAACAAAGATGGCTCAATTAAATTTTTCAGTCACAGAAATAAAAAAAAAAATTTCAACAAATAAGCTACATTTTCAATTAAAGTAATAATTCATTGTCAATAGAATTAATTAATTTAATTAATTGATCAATTTATTCAAAAATGACTGATCCTTCAGTCAAATAATATCAAAAAAATGAAAAAATAAAAATGAATAATGCGTGTCTTTGAGTGAAATATTATCAAGCAACTTTATAAAATATCTTAAGACCTCTCAGAAGAGAATAATAAATTACTAGGTCTCTATTAAATATCGATTTCTTTCAACAATATAACACAACTGAAAGGGTATAACAAGCAATTATAACTTTTTCAGACTCTTTCGATCATTAAAATCCAAATCAAAGACGAGGAAAACAACAAATATTTTTCTATCAGAGGACAAACTTTGCTTCTTATGAGAATCACAAAGCAAGATACGAAACTAGGGCAATATAAGATGAGATCGGTGAAATCGCAATTAGAAATATTTAAGAATCCTGCATGCAAAAGACGACCAGTTTTTAGAAGGAAATAGTGAAATAGAGAAATATTTTATTAAAAGCATTAATTAAAGTATTTTCCCACTACTATTTCCCTAACTACACCCTCCGCTACACCTTTTCTATCTTCTTTCTCCTCTACTTCCTTATCTCTTAGCTTCCCTAAGTAACAATTACCTTCTTCTACTTTCTTCCCCAGCAATTACTTTTCTGCCCATAGTCAAACCTTTCTCTTATAATTTTGCTCACTTCTCTTTTATCTTTCTAATTTACCAATCTTATCTTCCCCTCATTTTCCTTACTACCACTAGTTCCCCGACCCTCATTTTTCCCACTTCGCGTACTTTTTCTAATTACCCCTTATTTCTCACAAAAATTTCCAATTATTTCCCTTGCATTCCCTTCCCTCATTTAACCTGCTCACCTTATTTTCTCTTTTTGTCCGCCATTAATTTACCATTACTGCCCTTCACACCCCCACTACCCATCCACTTATTTCCTGTTTCTTCCTCCTCTGCTTCTTCATCTCCTAGCTTCCACAAATAACACTCCTCTGCTTCTACTTCCCTTCCTTAGCTATCACTCCCCGGTTCTACTCATACTCATTTTTAATCATTTTGCCTACTTCAACTTCATCTCCCTAATTTTTCAACTTCCTCTACATCTCTTTCTCTGTTCAATTTCCCCTTTTCCTTATCTAGATTTCTTCCTGTTTTTCCTGATACCCTACTCTAAACTTCAATATTTACTACGACTTTCCTATCTTCTTTCTCCTCTAGTTCCCTATATCCTAGCTTCAGAAATTAACACTCTCCTTTTTCTACTTCTCTTCTCCAGCCATCACTTACCCACCGCTACTCACCCTTGTTTCTGAACATGTCGCCTTCTAGTAATTCATCTCCTTAATTTATAAATCTTTCCCTCTCCTTACTTCCCCCACTTTTATTAGTCCCCCGAACATCTTTTGCCCTACTTTTTGCACTCTCTATGATTTTCCGTACTTTCTCAACCAAATTTCACTTTATTTTAACTACTACCTCTCCCCTCACTTCACCCTTCGTCACGCTTTTCCTATATTTTTCCTCCTCTGGTTCCCTATCTCTTAGCTTTAGAAAATAACGCTCATCGTCTACTTCTCTTCTACAGCCATTACTTACCTACTGCTAATCAGCCCTATTTCTAATCATTTCAGCTACTTCTACTTTATCTCTATAATTTCCCAATCTTGTCCTCTTCCTATTTTCCTTACAGCTACTTGTTCACTGACTCTTACCTCCCCTACTTGCTCTTTTCGTTTCAATTTCCTTCCTCCTCACCTCAATTTCTCTTTATCTCTTCTTATTTCTCCTACTTTCCCTTTTCTAATTTTCCAGTCTGCTCATTTTCTCTTAATTTCCGACAGTCATTTACCATCGCCATCAGTCATTTATTTCGCCTTCTTTTTCATTTCTCTAATTTCCTTATTTTTTCTTCTCCTCATTTGCCCTAATGCCAATAGTTCCCAGCTCATCACCTACCCTATTTCCCGTACTTTCCCTAATTACCCATAATTCCTCACCAAAGTTTCTAATTATTTTCCCTGCTTTCTTTACTTCATTTTCCCTGCCCACCTTATTTTCTCTTACTTTCCGCCAGTCATTTACTATTATTTGTCTCAAAACACTTTCTTTCCCTCCACTCCTTTCCGCTCACTTCCCTACTATTTCTTCTCTCACTCATCCTTCGTTACGCCGTTGCTATCTTCTTCCTTCACTACTTTACATCTCCTAGCTTTCATAAATAACACTTTCCTTCTCCTAATGCTCTTCTCCAGCTATCACTTCGCCGCTCCTGCTCACTTTAATTTCTTATAATTTTGCCTACTCCTGCTCTATCTACCTAATTTTCAAATCTTTCCTCCTCACCATTTTCCTTACTTATACTAGTTCTCTGTCCCTTACTTGCCCTACTTACCCAACTCTTCCTAATTTTCCCTACCTTTTCACACAGATTTTTCCTTATTTCACCTATTACCTCTCCTTTCACTTCACTCTTCGTTACGCTTTTCCTATCCACTTCCTCTTTTACTTTTCTATCTCCTAGCTTGCCCAAATAATACTACACTTCTCGTACTTTTCTTTACCAGCTATCGCTTCCTCGCCCCTGCTCACCCTAATTTTTTATCATCTCGCCTACTTGTACTTGATCTCGCTAATTTTCTCATTTCACCCTCTTCCCATTTCTCTCACTGTCAATAGTTCCCTGACCCTCACTTATCCTACTTTTCCTACTCTCCCTAATTTCCGCTACTTCCTTACTCAAATATTCACTCACTTCCCTTACTTTCCCTACTCTCCTTAATTTAGCCTACTTCTTTACTTGAATTTTTTCTTATTTCCCTAACTACCCCTTCCCTCACTTCACCCTTCGCTACGCCTTTCCTATCCTCTTCCTCCTTTACTTCCCTATCTCCTAAATTTTCAAAATAACACTCATCTTTCTCCTGATTCACTTCCCCAGTCATCACTTTCCTAGTCGTATTTACCCTAAAATCTAATTATTTCGCCTAATTTTACTTCAACTCCCTTATTTCCCCATCTTTCCTTCTCCTTATTTTTCTTAGTGCATCTAGTTCCGTGATCTTCACTTTTTCTACTTCCAAACCCAAGTTTTTAATTTTTTTTATTTCTCATTATTTTTCTGTCCCTAGCTTCACCCTTAACTACACGCTTCTCATCTCTTCGCTTCTTTATTTTCCGATCTCCTAGCTTACCCTGGTTTCTTTAATTTCCCATACAATTTTGTTAGAAAGTCAATTTTTTGGTAGAAAATTGGTCTTTTTTTATTTTCAATTTAACTATTTTGGTAGAAAATTAAACTTCTGGCTAAAAATTAATTTTTTTACAGAAAATTTTACTATTACATTTTTCATTAAACATGGATCTTTTTCAGTTCAAAATTCATCTAGTTAGTTGAAATATATATTTTTTTAATTCAGTCTAGTTGATGATTAACCTATTTTTTCAGAAGTCGTTTCTATGGTTAACAATTAATCTTTTGAACTAAAAAATTAAATATTACTTTTTGCAAAAATTTTTTGTTGTTGAAAACTCGTTTTTTTTCAAATTGAAAATTGAATTATTTTTTTACAGAATTGGACAATAATGTTAAAAATTTATTTTTTTAGTTTGAAAATTAATTCTTCAACAGAAAATTTATCTATTACATTTTTTATTGAAAATGGATGTTTTTTAGTTGAAAATTTAACTAGTTAGTTGAAATGTTTATAAATTCATTTAGTTTGGTTGATAATTCATCTATTTTTTTATAGTCGTTTTTTATTGTTAAATATTATTCTTTTTAACTAAAAATTTAACTATTTCAATTTGGCTAAATTTTTTTCAGTTGAAAACTCGCTTTTTTAGATTGAAAATTGTTTCAACTAAATATTTCAGTATTCCTTTTCTTGTTGGAAATTCAGCTTTGAAGCTAAACATTTTACTACTTTCTTAAACTACCTTCTTAATAATTTAGTTTATTTAAAAATTTTTAAAAGTAAAATTAAAATTCCTGTTAGAAAATTCATCTTTTAGGTAAAAAATTTAATTATATTTCTACAAAAATAGAAAATAATGTTAAAATTAATTTTTTTAGTTTGAAAATTAATTTTCAACAGGAAATTCAATTATTACATTTTTTAAATCAAAAATTAATCTTTTCTAGTTGAAAATTTATCTAGTTAGTTGAAATATTTTTCAAATATTTTAATCTGGTTGATAATTCAACTATCTTTCTTAAAAGTCGTTTTTTTAGTGTTCAGAATCAATCTTTTTGAATAAAAATTTAACTATTCCAATTTTTCTTAAATTTTTTTTTAAAAATAATAACTCGTATTTTTCAGATTAAAAATTAATTGTTTTTATTATATATTCAATTATTCCATTTTTTGTTGAAAGTTTATCTTCTGATTTAAAAATTCAACTAATTTGTTTAGTTATTTTGTTGATGATTCAGTTCAATTGAGATCTTTTTTAGTAAAAAATAAGAATTCCTGCTTAGAAATTTATTTTTCCGATAATAAATTAAACTATTTTGGTAGAAAACCGGACAATATTGTTGCAAATTCGTTTTTTAGGTTAAACAATAATTTTTTTAGCAGAAAATTTTAGCATTTCATTTTTTATTAAAGATGGATATTTTTTAGTTGAAAATTCATCTAATTGGTTGAAACTTTTTTTTAAATTTGAGTTTCTCAGTTGAAATTTAAATTTTCTTTAAGACTAAAAATTAATTTTACTAAATGAATATTTAACTATTTCATTTTTTGTTAAAAATTTATCTTTTTAGTTTGAAAATTTAAATACTTGGTTAAAGCACTTTGTTAATCATTCAGTTTATTTGAAATTTTTTTTGTGAAAAATTAAACTTCTGGGTTGAAAATTAATTTTCTCTACTAAGAATTTAACTATTTTATTTTTGTTATAAATTAATATTTTTTATTGAAAAATTTGTCTTTTTAATATAAAAATTTTAGTTGAAAAGTCTTATTTTTGTTGTTGAGAATTAATTTTTCGAATCAAAAATGGAACGATTTTATTTTTTTTTAATTTTATTAATTGATTTAATTTTTTTACTGGAAATTTAACTATTCTATTTTTTCTTTGTAAATTTATCTTTTTCTTAAGAAAATTCAAATATTTGGTTGAAAATTCATGTATAACGTTGAAAAATGTTGTTTATATGTAGAAAATAAAAGCTCTTGTTTGAAAATTCTTTTTCTTTTCAAAAATTAATTTTTTCTTCTACTGGAAATTTATCTATTCTAGTTTTAATTATATCCTCAACTTTTTTAGTTGAAGATTCAACTATTTGGTTCAAAATTCGTATTTTACAGTAAAAAATCATTTTCTTAGATAAAACTTCATAGTTTTTGTTAAAAATTAAACTATTTGATTCAAAATAATCTAATTTATTTAAAATTGAACAATTTGAATAAAAAGTATTTTTTTAGGTTAGAAAGTCAAGTGTTTTTTTTAATTCGTCTTTTTAGTTAACGATTCAAATATTTTCTTAAAAACTCGTCTTTTTTGGCTGACTCGAACAGTTTTTGATTTAGAATTGAAATTTCTATAGGTTGTATTATATTTTACGTTGAAAAAATATTTTTTCATTTAAAAATTAAACTACTTTGTTTACAATTTTTTTAATGCATTTTAAATGAGAAATTCAACTGTTCCAGTTTAAAACTCATCTTCTTAGTTGAAAATGTAATTATTTTGTTCAAAAGTCGTTGTTTCTCAGCCGAAAATTTATTTTTTAACTTTAAAATTTAACTATTTTAGTTGAAGATTCATTATTTTAGTTCAAAATTCATTTTTTTGTTGCAAATTTCACTTTTTTGTGGAATATTCAGATTTGGAATGAAAAAATAATTTTTTACTGGAAGCCAACAAATATTTGTTTTTGATTCATAAACACAATCACAAATTATTAACTAAAGTAAAGAATTGAATGAGAAAATCAACTTTGAACAAAGCAGTTGAATATTTAACCAAAAAAGATGTATTTTCAACCAAGAAGGTTTATTTTTTACTAAAAAATGCGAAACTTGAACAGGTTAAATGAATTTTGAAACAAATAGTGAGATTCCCAAATAAAAGCAATCAATTTTTTAACAAAAAAATACATTTCTTACTAAAATAATAGATCTTCGAAAAACAAAAATTGTAGCAAAGCACTTTAACCAAGTAGTTCAATCTTTAAACAAGAAACATTGAATTTTCAGTTGAAAAGTTTTTATTTTTAACAACAAAAAATAAAGAATTAAAAAAAATAGTTGTCTAGAAGCCAATAAATATTCGTCGTTGGTTCATTAATACAATTATAAATCATTAACTAAAATAATAAATTTAAAAAAAAGTTTGATCAAGTAGTTGAATTTCCAACTGAAAATATGAATTTTCAACAAAGAAGATTAATTTTCTACCAAGAAGATAAATTTTTCACCAGAAAAGAAAATCCTCAACAAGTTAAATGAATTTAAGAGCAAATAGATAAATCTGCAGCTTAAACAGATTAATTTTTCACCAAAAAGATACATTTGTAACTAAATTAATTAATCTTAAAAAAAAGAATTCTAAACAAAGCACTTCAACAAAGTAGTTTAATCTTTAAACAAAGAACATTTAATTGTTAACCAAAACTTTGTAATTTTTAACAAAAAAAAGCGAATTCTACACGAAATAGTTAACAAAGAGCTGATAAATATTTTTTATTGATAAAAAATTTCTCAAAATCAAGCTACATAAACCTGGAAGTGTCTTTCCAGGCTGTAGCACAGGAGAATACTCTAAAGTGTACTTAGGACTACTAGTACATTACCAGGAATTTTGGAATTAGCACTGTTGCTAAGGCTCTCGCACAATGGAATACATTAAACTGTCAGGCTCTATTGCAAGAGCTAATAAAGTCCTTTATAGCTTTAATAATAAACATACTCTCCCAGGACCGATGCACTAAATGTTGGTATCTAAACATGCATAGAGAGCGGACATTAAATTTAAATGTGGTACTGCGCATCAGGTTTGCAATCAGAATTTTCAGAAATCAATAACTTCCTACTCAGCGGCTTAGTCAAGTCTGCATTAATGACCAAATGCTAATGGTGTTTTTTTCTTGATTATTTTTATATGCTATCCCACTAGTGTTTCAAGATAATGTTTTCAAAAACTCCTAAGACCGCTTCTACTACTTTTAGCTACACAAATCCCAACAGCCTCTACACAAAAGACTAAACAAAAAATCAGAAATTTAAAATAATCACACAAGTCACCTCTAGGAAACGCAAACTTTAATTACCAGCCCTGGAAGAATATTTATCAGCCTCCGAAAACTACCCCGACCACTTTTATAGCAACAAATCCAACCCCACCATATTTACCTGAACAAATCTAAAAAGCCTCTACGTTAAACACTTACAAAATTTTTCAATTCAAAACAGAAATAAAACACCTACAAAACACCAAAGTTGTATTAGTAGCCTCGTAGAAACACTTAGCAACCCGAGAAAAACACCTCTACCACTTCAAACTAAACAAATTCCAAGAGCCTTCACGCAAAAGACTAAACAAAAAATTAAAAATTAAGAATGATCACACAAGTCACCTTAAGGAAACGCAAGCTACAATTACCATCCCTGGGGGAGTATTTATTAGCCCTCAAAAACTACCCTGACTACTTTCACATAAGCAAATCCAACCACACCGCATCTACCTGAACAAATTTAAAGAGCCTCTACATATAACACACAAAATTTTAAAATTTAGAACAGAAACAACACACCTTCTAAAAACCAAAGTTTTTTTAACAACCTCGTAGAAATATGAAGCAACCCGCAAAAAACACCTTTACCACTCTTAGCTAAGCAAATCCTAAAAGCCTGCACGGAAAAAAGTAAAAAAAAATTAAAAATTTGAAATAATCACAAAAGTCACCTAAAGAAAATGCTTAGTTGAATTACTAACCTTGTAGAAATATTTATTAACCCCCGGAAACTGCCCCTACTACTTTTACAGGAACAAACCCAACTTTACAAATTCACCTTAACAAATCCAAAGAGCTTCTGCGCCAAACACTGAACAAATTGAAAAATTTGCAACATGAAAAAAACACCTTTAGAAAACCAAAGTTATATTAGCAGCCTCATAAAAATATTTAGCAGCCCGCGAAAAACACCTCTACTACTTTTAGCTAAACAAATCCCAAGAGCCTTCACGCAAAAGACTAAACAAAATATGAGAAATTAAAAATAATCACACAAGTCACCTTCAGGAAACGCAAACTTTAATTATAGCCCTGGAAGAATATTTACCATTCTTCAAAAACTACTTTAATTACTTTTACATGAACAAATCCAACCCCACCACATCTACCTGAACAAATTCAAAGAGCCTCTACGTGAAACACCCAAAAATTTTTTAATTTAGAACAGAAACAAAACACCTTTCAAAAGCTAAAGTTATATTAATAGCCTCGTAGAAATATCTAGCAACCCGCAAAAACACCTTTACCACTTTTAGCTGAACAAATCCTAAGAGCCTGCACGAAAACAACTAAACAAAAAATCAGAAATTTGAAATAATCACAAAAGTCACCTTGAGGAAACGCTAAGTTAAATTACTAACCCTGTAGGAATATTTATTAGCCCCCAGAAACTACCCCTACCATTTTTGCAGGAACAAATCCAACTCTACCAAATTCACCTTAACAAATCCAAACAGCCCCTACGTAAAACATTGAACAAATTGAAAAATTCGCAACATGAAGAAATCACCTTTAAAAAACCAAAGTTATATTAGCAGCCTCATGAAAATATTTAGAAACCCGCAAAAAACACCTTTACCACTTTTAGCTAAACAAATCCTAAGAGCCTCCACGCAAAAGTCTAAACAAAAAATCAGAAATTTAAAATAATCACAGAAGTCACCTTTAGCAAACGCAAACTCTAATTATAGCCCTGGAAGAATGTTTATCAGACCCCAAAAACTACCCCGATTACTTTTACACAAACAAGTCCAACCCCACCACGTCTACCTCAACAAATATGAAGAGCCTCTACGTAAAACAATCGAAAAATTTCAAAATTTTAAATTAAAAAAAAACACTTCTAAAAACCAAAGTTATATTATCAACCTCATAGAAATATTTAGCACCCCGCAAAAAACACCTCTACTACTTTTAGCTAAACACATCCCAAGAGGCTTCACGCAAAAGACTAAACGAAAAATTAGAAATTGAAAATAATCACACAAGTCACCGTAAGGAAACGCAAGCTTCAATGAGAAACACTGGAAGAATTTTAATAGGCCCGCGAAAACTACCCCGAAGATTTTCACAGAAATAAATCCAACACCACCACAATTACCTGAACAAACTCAAAGAGCCTCTACATAAAACACTCAAAAAAATTATAAAATTTAAAACAGAAGCAAAACACCTTTAAAAAACGAAAGTTATATAAAAAACCTTATAAAAATATTTATCAATCCGCGGAAAACACCTCTACCACTTTTAGCTAAATAAATCCCAATAGCCTTCACGCAGAAGACTAAACAAAAAATTAGAAATTTGAAATAATCACACAAGTCACCTTTAGAAAATGCTAAGTTGAATTATCAACCCTGTAAAAATATTTATTAGCCCCGAAAACTACCCCTACCACTTTTCCAGGAACAAATCCAAACATACCATATTCACCTAAACAAATCCGAAGAGGCTCTACGTGAAGCATTAAAAAAATAAAAAAATTTTTATTATTCACACAAGTCACCTTCAGAAAACCTCAAGTTATATTGATAACTTCACAGAAATATTTCACAACATGCGAAAAAAAACTCAACCACTTGTAGCTAAACAAAGCCCAAGAGCCTTCACGCAAAAGACTGAACAAAAAATCAGAAGCACTCTCAAAATTAAGACATTTTAAATAATCACACAAGTCTCTTTTAAAAAACCTCAAGTTATATTAAAAGCCTCATAGAAATATTTAACAATCCACGAAAACTACCCTCACCACTTTTGCCTGAAGAAATTCCAAGTGACTACACGCAAAAAAACTTAAAGAAATCTAAAATTTAGAAAACTCAAATTCACCTTCATAAAACCCTGAAATAAATTTTCAATGTTATTATAATATTCAACAACCCCCGGAATTTAGCCCCACCACTTTAACCTGAACAAATCCCAAGAGCCTCCAGGCAAAACACTTGCAATTTTCAAAAATTTGAAATAATCACACAAGTTTCATTTAGAAAACGCAAAGTTTAATTCACCAACTCTTAATAACATTGATAGGCCCCTGGAGACTACACCTACCACTCTTCTAGGAACAAATCCAAACCTACCATATTTACCTGAACAAATCCGAAAAGCCTTTATGTATAACACTCTAAAAATTGAAAAAATTTGCATCAATCACTTGAGTCACCTTCTGAAAACCCTAAGTTGTATTAACAGCCTCATGAAAGTATTGAACAACCCGCGAAAAACACCCCTACCACTTTTAGCTGAGCCAGTCCCAAGAGCTCCACACAAAAAACTAAAAAAAAATTGAAATAATTACACAAGTCACCTTTAAAAAACGTTAAACTGAATTATTAACCGTGTAGGAATATTTATCAGCCCCCGAAAACTACCCCTGCCACTTTCACAGGAACAAATAAAACTCTACCACATTCACTTTAACAAATGTAAAGAGCCTCTACGTAAAACACTCAACAAATTAAAAAATTTGCAACAATCACACAAGTCACCTTCAGATAACCCTAGCTTATACTAACGACCGCACCAAGATATTTAACAACCTGCAAAAAATACCCCTACCACCTTTGCCTAAGAAATCCCAAGTGCCTCCCAGCAAAAAACTAAAAAAAAACCAGAAATTTGGAATACTTACAGAACTCACATTTATAAAACACTAATATTAATTTTGCATTCAATAAAAATATTCAATTACCCCTGAAAAGAATCTCTGCTAGTTTAGCGTGAACAAATCCCAAGAGCCTCCACGCAAAACACTTTAAATATACAGTAATTTGAAATAATCACACGATTGCCTCTATAAAAACCCCTAAATAAATTTCTAATTTTATTATAGTATTTAACAGTCCCTGAAAACCAATCATAAAACTTTTACCTGAACAAATCCCAAGAGCCTGCACACAAAGCACTGGAAATATTTAGAAATTTAAAATAATGACACAAGACACTTTCTTAAAATCACAAGTTATATTTTTTACTATAGAAAAATATTTAAAAATCCGCTTAAACCACCTCTAAAAATCTCATTCAAACAATACTTAAGTGCCTCTAGGCAAAAAAAAAAAAAAAATTAGAAACTTGAAAAAATCGCACAAGTCACCTTTGTAAAATCCCAAGATTTATTTCCAATCCCATTATAATATTTATCAACCCCTAAAAACCAACTGTACACTCTTACCTGAATAAAAACTAAAAAAGTTCAGTAATTAAAAATTACTTATACAAGTCACCTTGAAAAAACCAAAAGTTATACTGACAACCTCATAAAAATATGTAGAAACCCATAAAAACCACCTCTACCACTTTTACCTGCACAAGTCCCAAGAGCCTCTACGAAAACACTCAACATTTTTAAATTTAAAATAATCATACATGTTACCTTTGGAAAAAGGCCAAGTCATAGTAACAACCTCATAAAAATATTTGACAACTCGCAACAACAACACTTAAAGATAAATATGGGACCATATATATTATAATATTTAACAACCTCTGAAAACCAACCCTGCTATTTTTACCTAAACAAGTCCCAAGAGCCTATATGCAAAACACTTGGTTAATTGGTTGAAAATTCAACTATTTTGTTGAAAATTTCATTATTAGATTCAACTATTTTGATGAAAATTTAATAATTATTTGAAAAATCAATTATTTTGTGGAGAATTGAATTAGTAATTTAAAAATGAAACTATTTGGTAAAAAATTTAATTATTATTTTAAAAATTTATCTATTTAATGAAAATTAAACTTTTTCTGTTGAAAATTTATTGAATATTTAAAGAATTCAATAAGTTTGTTAAACATTTAATAACTAGTGTAAACTTTAACGGTTTGGTTGAAAATTTAACTATTTTGTTAAAAGTTAAATTATTAAGTTCCACTATTTTGTTAAAAAATTAATTAATTATTTTAAAAGTTCATTTTTTTTTGTTGAAAATTTAACTATTTTTCTAAAATTTAATTATTATTTTGTTGTAAATTCAAATATTATTTTGGAAATTTGACTATTTTGTTAAAAATATAATTTTTATATTGAAAATGTTACTCTTATGTTAAAAATGTAATTATCATAAAGAAAATTAAACTATTCTGTTAAACATTCAATCATCATAATAAAAATTTAACTATTTTGTTAAAAATTTGATTATTATGTTGAAAAATGAACTGTTTGTTAAATAATGTACCTATTTTGTTGAAAATTAAATTATCATTATTAAAATTTTACTATTTTGTTGAAAATTTGATTATTATTTTAAAAATTAAACTATTAATTTAAAAATATAACTATTTTCTTGAAAATTCACTAATTATTTTAAAAATTTCTAATATTTGGTCAAAAGTTTAACTACTCTAAAAATTCAACTATCTTGTCAAAAATTTACTTATTATTCTGAAAATTAAACTATTTAGTTAAAAATTAAACTATTTTGTTAAAAATTTCATTGTTAGTTCTTAAATTTAGCTGTTAGGTGAAAAATTTATTGTTTTTTTTTTTAAATTAGATTCCTTTTTTGAAAATTCAGATACTTGGTTAAAAATCAACCTATTACGTTGAAACTTTAAATATTATTTTGAAAATTTAACTATTTTGTTGAAAATTCAATTATTATTTAAAAATTCAATTATTTTGTTGAGAATTAAATTAATAATTTAAAAATAAAACTATTTGGTAAAAAATTTAATTATTATTTTAAAAATTCATCTATTTAATGAAAATTAATCTTTTTTTGTTAAAAATTTATTGAATATTTAAAGAATTCAATAAGCTTGTTAAACATTTAATAACTAGTGTAAACTTTAACGGTTTGGTTGAAAATTTAACTATTTTCTTAAAAGTTAAATTATTAAGTTCCACTATTTTTTTGAAAAATTAATTAATTATTTTAAAAGTCCATCTATTTTGTTGAGAATTTAATTATTTTTCTAAAATTTAATTATTATTTTGAAGGCTAACTATTTTGTTGTAAATTCAAATATTATTTTGGAAATTTGACTATTTTGTTAAAAATATAATTGTTATATTGAAAATGTGACTCTTATGTTAAAAATGTAATTATCATAAAGAAAATTAAACTATTCTGTTAAACATTCAATCATCATAATAAAAAT
>JAUELO010000020.1:365636-383613 GCA_032357855.1 Amphibolips quercusostensackenii
TGAAAATTACGAATTTTCATGCGTGCACATGTGACAAGCACATGTGTGCTTTTAGCAATTTTTACACTCCCAAGGGCGGCAAGAGCACTTTTTTCGCCACGACTAACAGACCCTCTGTCTGATAATTTTTAAGTACATAGACAAGTGCATTTTTTATAAATAAAAGTTATTATAAAAATATTTAATAAATATCAGAAACAATGCCATACTTTTCAGACAGAGGTTAAAGACAAATTTTAAAGTACACATTTATTTTCTATCAAATAAATTAATTTTTCACCAAAATAGTTTTAATTTTTAACCCGACAGATGAACATTATACAGAAGAGATTTAAATTTTACTGCAAAAGACAAAATTTTAAAAACGAAAATATGAGTTTCCAACAAAAAGGTTTATTTTTAAACAAAAAGTTGAATTAAAAAATATAGTTAAATTTTCAACAAACTAGTTACATTTTTAACTAAAAATATAAATTTTAAACGCGAAAAGTTTATTTTCAACCAAAAAGTGTAATTTTATAACAGAATTTTCAAATTTGTATAAAATTAGTTCGATTTTTGACAAACTAGTTAAATTTTTAATTAAGTAGATAAACTTTATACAGAAAAGGTTATTATTATACTGAAAAAGACGGATTTTTATTCTAAAAGGACGATTTATCTACAAAAACTTTGAATTTTCAACCCAAAAATATAAATTTCTAACAAAAAAGTGAATTATGAACCAAATAATGCAATTTTCATTAAAAATTTTTTAATGTTTTACAAAGTAGTAAAATTTTCAACCAAATAGATTACCTTGATAGAGTAAAGGGTAATATTTTACTGCAAAAGACAAGTTTTTATTTCCAAAGAAAGATTTACCTGCAAAACAGTTGAATTTTCAACCCAAAAATATAAATTCTCACCGAAAAAGTTAATTTTTATCCAAAAAATTAAATTTTTAAAAAAGTTGTCAGATGCTTATTTAAATATTTGAATTTTCAGCAGAATTTTTCTACAAACCAGTTTAATTTTCAACCAAAAAACATGACTTTTCAACAAAAAAGTTAATTTTTAACGAAATTGTCGAATTTCCATAAAAGTAGTTTCATTTTTAGCAAATTATGTTATTAACACAAAAAGTTAATTTTTAGCAAAAAAGGTCAATTTCATACTAAAGTGTTAAATTTCCCTCACAAAAAAATGAATTTTTTACCCAAAAAGTTGATTTTCAACCAAAATTTAAATTTTATACAAAATTATTGAATTTCCAATTTGAAAAAAAGAAAAATTCTTACAAAGCAGTTCAATTTTCAACGCAAAATTATAAATTTCTAAGAAAAAAGTTAATTATTAACCTAATAATTGAAATTTCATAAAAAAAGGTTTAATTTTTAACAAACTGGTTAAATCATCAACACAAAAAGTTAAAAATTGAACAAAAAAGTAAAACATTATACCAAATTGTTGGATTTTATATCCAAAAAGACAAATTTATGAGAAAACAGTCGCATTTTTAACAAAAACGGACAAGTTTCTGACCAAAGAGTTCCATTTTTAGCAAACAGATGAACTGAATACAAAAAGATTATTATTTTATTGAAAAAGGCGAATTTTTATTTTAAAAAGAGATTTATTCACACAAAAGTTAAATTTTTAACCCGAAAATGTTCATTTTTAATTTTAATCAAATGATGAATCCTCATAAAAAAAATTCAAAAAGTAATACAAGTTTAAAGAAATAGATGAATATTCGATAAAAGCAGACGAATTGTAACCAAAATAGTTAAAATTTTTAACATCGTTAGGAATTTAACTGTTTTGTTAAAAATTTAATTATTATTAGAAAAATTCAGATATTTGGTTGAAAATTTAATTATTTTGTTAAAAATAAATTACTAATTTATAAATTTAATTATTTTGTTAAAAATTAAATTACTATTTTAAAGTTTAACTATTTTGCTGAACATTTAATTATCATTATGAAGATTTAACTATTATGCTTAAATTTAATTATTATTTGGAAATTAAACTATTTGGTTTTAAATTTTATTATTATTGTAAAAATTAAACTATTTGGTTCAAAGTTAAAATATTTCAATAAATAAATTTATTATTTAAAAAATTATAATATTTGGTTACAAATTTAACTATTTTGTTGAAAACCTTATTATTGTTTTGAAAATTCTACTATTTTGTTGAAAATTGAATTATTATTTTAAAAATTTGACTATTTTGTTGAAAATTTATTATTATTTTGAAAATTCATCTATTTGGTTCAAAATTTAACTATTTTGTAGAAAGTTTCATTATTATATTCCACTATTTTGTTAAAAATTTAATTATTATTTTAAAAGTTCAACTATTTTGTTAAAAATTAATTTTATTATTTTGAAAATTAAACTATTTTGTTCAAAATTGTATTATTTTTTTGGAAATCCAACTATTCTGTTGTAAATTTCATTATTATTTTGAAAATTCCACCATTTAGTTACAAGATTAACTATTTTGTTAAAACTGTAATTATTATTTTACAAATTTCAATATTTCCTTGAAAATTAAACTATTTGGTGAAAAATTTAACTATTTTGTTACAAATTAGGTTATTACTTTACAAATTCTCATATTTGCTGCAAATTTAAGTTTTTTTAGAAAAATTTAATTATTATTTTGAAAATTCAACTATTTTGTTTAGAATGCAGTCACTATTTTAAGAATTTAGCTATTCGCTTACAAATTCAACTCTTTTGTTAAAGATGTAATTATTCTTTTGAAAATTCAACTGTTTTGTTGAAAATGCAAATATTATTTTACAATTTAACTATTTTGTTGAACATTTGATTATTATAATGAAAATTTAACTAATTTGTTGAAAATTTGATTATTACTTTAAAAATTCAACTATTTTGTTAAAAATTTAATTATTATTGTAAAAACTGGGCTATTTGGTTAAAAATTCAATCAGTTTGTTTTAAATTTAATTATTGTTTTAAAAATTAAACTATTCAGTTAAAGATTGAATTTTTTTTTTGATATTTAATTATTATTTTAAAAATTTAATTATTTTGTTGAAAATTCAATTATTATGTTAGAAATTCAGTTATTTGCTTAAAAATGCAACCATTATGTTGAAAATTTAATCGTTATTTTTAAAATTAAATTATTTAAAAAATTTTAATTACTTCTTTGGGAAATTTAACTTTTTAGTTAAAAATTTAATTATTATTTTGAAAATTAAAATATTTTTTGAGAATTTAGTCACTGTTTTTAAAATTCAACTATGTTGTTGAAAATTCAATCATTTTTTTCAAAATTCATCTTCTTGGTTAAAAATCCAACTATTTTGTTAAAAATTTAACTATTATTTTGTTAAAAATTAAATTATCATTTTGAAAATTATTATTATTTTTATTTGAAAATTATTTAAAAAATTCATCTATTTGCCTTAAAATTTAACTATTCCGTTAAAAATTTAATTAGTCTTTCAAAAATTCAGCTTCTTGGTTGAAAATTTAACTATTTTGTTGAAAATGTTATTATTATTTTGAAAATTCTAATTAATTTGTTAAAACTTTCATTCTTATTATTTTGAAAATCTAGCTATTTGGTTGGAAATTAAACTATTTCGTTGAAAATTTATTTATTGTTTTGAAAATTAAACTATTTTGTTGAAATTTAAATATTCAATTCAACTATTTATTTGGAAATTTAATTAGTATTTGGGAAATTTAATAAGTTTGTAAAACTTTAAAATATCATTATAAATATTCAACGATTTTATTGCAAATTTAATTATTATCATGTAAGACATTAAATTATCATTATAAATATCCAACTATTTTATTGAAAATTTAATTATCATCATGAAAATCTAACTATTTGGTTTCTAACAAAACAAAACAAAACAAAATTTTCTACCTCATACTTAAAATTTTTTAAATTGTTGAATTTTTAATTCAAAAGGAAAATTTTTCTACATAACTGTTAAATTTTTAAACAAAAAACTTCATTTTTATTCATAGAATTAAATTTTCATAAAAATAGTTTAATTTTTAACAAGCCAGTTAGATTTTCAAAAAAATACGAATTTTAACGCAAAAACTCATTTTCAACGAAAAAGTTGAATTTTTATAAAAAAAAGTTTAACTTATAACAAACCAGTCATTAAAAAAGAAGTTTTATTCCAAAAAGACTATTTATCTACAAAACAGTTGAATTTTCAAACCGAAAATATAAATTTTAATACAAAGTTTATTTTTAACTAAAGAGTTGAATTTGTATAGAAACATTTTGTTTAACAAAAAATTAATTAAATTTTCAACGAAGAGGATGACTGTATGCAGAAAAAATTATTATTTGACAGAAAAAAGACAAATTTTTATTCCAAAAGGACGATTTATCTGCAAAACAGTTGAATTTTTAATACACAGGTGTAAATATTTATCAAAAAGGTTCATTTTTGACAAGAAAGTTAAATTGTTATCAAAGTAGTTAAATTTTTAACAAACTAGTTAAATTTTCAACCAAAAATATAAATTTTCAACTCAAAAAGTTAATTTTTGACCAAAAAGTTAAATTTTATACAAAATTATTAAATGTTTAATAAATATTATTTAACAAAAGCAGACAAATTTTTAACAAAATATTTAAATTTTAAACATCGTTGAATTTTTGATCCAAAAAAAATTTATCTACAAAATAGTTGAATTTTCAAAAAAGGCTTAATTTTAAATCACAGAGTTAAATTGTTATTTTTGTTATAAAGTTAATTATTATTTTGGAAATATAAGTGTGGCGTAAGAAATTCAAACATTTTGTTAAAAATTAAATCATTATTTTGAAAATTCAGATACTTGGTTGAAAATGTAGCTATTTTGTTGAAAATTTAACTATTGTTTTGAAAATTACACTACTTTGTTGAAAATTAAATAATTATTTTCAAATTCAGCTATTTTGCTGTACATTTGATTGTCATTATGAAAATTTAACTATTTTTTAAAAAATTTGATTATTATTTTGAAAATTAAACTAATTGGTTAAAAATTCAACTATTTTGTTGAAATTCCTATTATTATTATTTTTTTAAATTCAGGCATTTGGTTTTAAATTGAACTATTTTGTTGAAAATCTATTTATTATTTTTAAAATTCTACTATTTTATTAAAAAGTGAATTATTATTTTTAAAATTTAACTATTTTATTGAAAATTCAATTATTATTTTTAAATTCAATTATTTTGTTGTAAATTAAACTATTAGGCTAAAATTGTAACTATTTTGTTGTAAATTTAATTATTATTTTGCAAATTCAACTATTTTGTTGAAAATTCAATTATTATTTCTAAATTCATCTATTTTGTTAAAAATACGATTATTATTTTGAAAATTACACTATTTGGTTAAAAATTTAACTATTTTGTTGAAAATGTAATTATTATTTTGAAAATTCTACTTCTTTGCTGAAAATAAAATTATTATTTTTAAATTTAGCTATTTTGTTAAAAATTTAATTGTCATTACGAAAATTTAACTATTTCATTAAAAATTTGATTATTATTGTGAAAATTAAGCCAATTGTTCAAAAATTTAACTATTTTTTTGAACATTTTATTATTATTAAAAAAATTCAGATATTTGTTTAATAATTTTGAAATTTTGTTACAAATTTAATTATTATTTTAAAAATTATACTTTTTTGTTAAAAATAAAATTATTAATCTGAAAAAACAACTATTTTGTTGAAAATTCAATAATTATTTTTAAATTCATCTATTTTATTGAAAATTTAAGTATTATTTTGAAAATTATACTATTATGTTAAAAATTAAATTATTATTTGTAAAAACGACTATTTTGTTAAAAATTCAATTTTAATTTTTAGATTTAAATATTTTGTTGAAAATATAATTACTACTCCTAAAATTAACCTATTTGGTTGAAAATTTAATTATTATTTTTAATTTCTATTACTTTGTTAAAAATGTAATTATTATTTTTAAATTCAGCTATTTTGTTGAAGATTTAATTGCCATTATGAAAATTTAACTATTTTTTTGAATATTTTCTTTATTATTTTAAAAATTCACATATTTGGTTAAAAATTTAACTATTTTGTTGAAAATTTAATTATTATTGTGAAAATTCTACTATTTTGTTAAAAATTTAATTATTATTTTGAAAAAAAAACTATTTCGTTAAAAATTCAATTATTATTTTTAAATTCATCTATTTTGTTAAAAATTTAACTGTTTGGTTTTTAACAAAACAAAATAAACCAAAGTTTTCAATAAAATAATTAAAATTTTTAACATTTACGAATTCTTAATTTAAAAAGACAATTTATCCACAAAGCAGTTTAATTTTCAACAAAAAAGTTAATGTTTACCTAAACAGTTAAATTATTATAAACATAGTTTAATAAATATTTAAATCTAAAAATTATAATTGAATTTTTAACAAAATAGTCGTTTTTGAAAATAATAATTTAATTTTTAACAAAATAGTATAATTTTCAAAATAATAATTAAATTTTCAATAAAATCGATGAATTTAAAAATAATTATTGAATTTTCAACAAAATAGTTGTTTTTTCAGATTAATAATTTCATTTTTAACAGAATAGTATAATTTTTAAAAAATAATAATAAAATTTGTAACAAAATTTCAGAATTTTTAGGCAAATATCTAAATTTTTAAAATAATAATAAAATGTCCAACAACATAGTTAAATTTTTGAACAATTGGCTTAATTTTCACAATAATAATCAAATTTTCAATAAAATAGTTAAATTTCCGTAATGACAATTAAATTTTTAACAAATTAGCTAAATTTAAAAATAATAATTTAATTTTCAACAAGGAAGTGGAATTTCAAAATAATAATTAAATTTTCAACAAAATAGTTAAATTTCTAACCAAATAGTGTAATTTTCAAAATAATAATCGTATTTTTAACAAAATAGATGAATTTAGAAATAATAATTACATTTTCAACAGAATAGTTGAATTTTCAAAATAATAATTAAATTTACAACAAAATAGTAAAAATTTTAGCCTAATAGTTTAATTTACAACAAAATAATTAAATTTAAAAATAATAATTGAATTTTCAATAAAATAGTTGAATTTTAAAAATAATAATTCACTTTTTAACAAAATAGTAGAATTTTAAAAATATGAATTTCCTACATAAAAAGGTAATTTTCAACCAAAAAGTTAAATTTTGTACAAAATTGTTGAATTTTCTATGAAGAAACGAATTTTCTACAAAAAATTTAATTTTTCACCCGAAATTAAGAATTTTCAACTTAAATGATAAATGCTTAACAGAAAAAATTTTTTTTTAAAAAAAGTTGTAAGAGTTTAAACGAAGTAGTTGATTATTTAACAAAAGCAGCCGAATTTTTAACAAAATAGTTTAAATTTTTTAACATGGTTGAATTTTCAATCCGAAAAGACATTTTATATACAAAATATTTTCAATCTTACCAAAACAGTTAACTTTCTAGCAAATAGTTGAATTTTAGAAAAGTAGCCTAATTTTTGGCTTTTTTCAGTTTAAAATTAATTTAACTGAAAATTTAACTAGCAAATTTTTGATTAGAAAACGATCTTGCTGAGTTTAAAATTTACCTATTTGGTTGTAACTTGAAAATTTGTTTCTTGAAAATTAATAATTTTCGCTTGAAATTAATTTTTTTATCTGAAAGTTAAACTATTTGGGTGAAAATTTATTTTATATTTTTATTTATTTATCAATTAACTATCTTAAAAATATGGTACCTAAATCATTTGTGTTAAAAAATTTTTATTTTAATACCATTAAGGAAATTTAATGCAAATCCACATGGATCACTTTTTTCTAAATAACCTAGCTCATATTAGGACCTTAAGAAGGGCAGGGTGGCTTCTAAATCTAGATTCCTACCTTACCTTTACCGAGACCGTTCGACATCTCAAATGGTTCGTGTCCGTAATAAATTTATAGAATAATTTTGATGGCGTCACAAAATTATAATGGATAACCATAAAGAATACATTTTTATTATATAAGTTCGAAGTTATTTAAGATGTCGATCATAAATTTATTTGAATTTTATTTATTTAGGCTCGTGTATTGAAATCAGGACGATTTGATAAAACAATCTTTCCTTTTAAGAGAGTTCAGCGACCCGCGAGCATAAAATAACACTAAATTTTCTTCATATTATGCATGAATGTAGATATAAGTCAATGGGAAGTATAACCCCATGAAAACCTTTATGGTTAAATGATAAAAGCTGAACGACTTACAAATAAAATCATAGTGAACCATACCCTCATTCGCTGATGCGCCATAATCTCTTTCATTATTCAGATCCACCTGCCGCCACTTGAATATCTAAATGTCCCTTTAATATTTGAAAAAAATTGAATGAAAAAATTTATTGACTCGAAAAGTAAGTGCCCATTTGGCTAAGAATATTGACTATGAGTTTAATCCATTGCTTCTGTGAAAAAGGTATCAGGCTTCACAGTGATCATAAAAAATATTGTCTGTATCATATAACATTTCACAGAAGTTATTTCTCATGCTGACTAACTCTGTGCTTTTATATTCCTTCACATTGATGAGCGCCCATTTATGAAACAGTTGTTTGCTTTCTTTAAAGTCATTTTGAACTTTCTTATCTTTTTCTGTTATAAATTTATTTTTGATTTCCTTAATTAGTGTAGTTTCACTTTCCTCTTATGGTCTCTGTAATCATTTTCAATTGTATTTTTCTTCTCATCGCTAAGGCCTGTGATTTTCAACTTTCTTTTATATGCAGCTTTATTATTTTAGGCGGATGCTTGGATTTCATTACTCCACCACGCATTACCAGACATTCCTCCTACAGCCGCAGTACCACACACTCTAGTCGTACTTTCAATAATGATTTAACAATATTAATAGGTTTTTGATTCTTTGTTGACTGAACAAATTCTCTTGGTAAAAAATTAACCTTTTTTGTTAAGAATTCATCTCTTATGGTTAAATTCGACTGTTTTTGATGTAAAATTAAAATATTTTTTATTTGGAATATCAGCTATTACATTTTTGGTTAAGAATTCATCTCTGGGTCAAAATTTAACTGATCCTTTAAAGAATTATATTTGATATCAGTTATTTTTTGTCTATTCTTTCTGCAGCCGCTGTACCACACACTCCAGTCGCACTCTCACCAATAATTCAACAATTTAATTAGCTTCTTTTCTCTTTGTTGTCTGGAAAATTTCTTTTAGTTAGAAATTCAACTTTTTTGTTGTAGGTTCGTATCTTTTTTTGAAATTCAACTATTTCTGATTTTAAATTAAAATATTTTGTGTTAAGAATATCAGCTCTTACATTTCTTGTTAAGAATTCATCTCTGGTTCAAAATTTAACTGCTTGGTTCAAACATTATATTTAATATCAGTTATTTTTTGCCTACTGGTCTTATATAAATATTTAGATGTTTTATATATTTACTTTACTCGAATAGTTGTTTTACTTTTTTCTTTTTGAATCTGTAATCAATTTTAAGTCTATTTCTTTCCTCATCGCTGAGGCCTGTAATTTTTAACTTTTTTTCTAGGCTTCTTCCTTTTCTTAGGCTGCTGCCTAGAGTTCATTATTTTACCACGCATTGACAGACATTCTTTCTACAATCGCAGTACGACATACTCCAGTCGAACTCTTAACAATAATTTAACAATTGAATCAGCGTTTTCTTTTTTTCTTGATTAAAAAATTTCTTATGGTAAAAGATTCAATTTTTTTTGGTTGAAAAATCCGTCCCTTTTGGTTAGATTCAACCGTTTTTGATTTAAAATTAGAATGTTTTTTTGTTTAAAATATCAGCTATTACAATTTTTTTCAGGAATTTATCTTTGGTTGAAAATTTAGCTGCTTAGACGAAAAATTATAATAGTAGTTAACTTTTGCCTTCTGATCTTATATAAATATTTAGATATTGATCGTACGGCCGCAGTACCACACACTCCAGTCGCACTCTTGACAATGGTTCAACAATTTAATTAGGTTTTTATTTTTTCTTGATTAAAAATTTTTTTTGGTTACAAATTCACCATTTTTGTTAAAAATTCGTCTCTTTTGGTTCAATTTAACTTTTGTGGTTTAAAATGAAGGAAATTTTTGTTTGAAACATTAGCTATTGCATTTTTTGTTAAGAATTTATCTTCAGTTCAAATTTTAATTGCTTAGCTAAAAATTTATGCTTGATATTAGTTATTTTTTGTCCACTGGTCTTATATGAAAATGTAAATATTGATGTAAGAACAACAGACAAAAACAACTAAAATCAAATATAATTACGTATATAATTTCTATGAACATTATAACATGTAATATAAATTATGCATGATTATAGGTTGAACTACATTATTAACATTTTTTATTCGTTTACACTTCTCTTTTTTTTAGAATTTTTTTCTTTGGGCACAAATTCAACAATTTGTTTCAAAATTTGCATTTTCGGATTAAAAATTTGTCTTGTTTGCCTGAATTAAACAAGTTAAATTTAAAATTAAATATTATTATTTGTTGATATATCAACTATTACATTTTTTGTTAAGAATTTGTTTCTTTCGATTAAAAATTAAACTACTTGGTTAAAAGTTTAACCACTTTTCTAAAAATTAATTTTTTATTGCAGAAGATTTATCATTTTAGTTAAAAATTCATCTCTATGCTTGGAAAAGTACATATTTTGTTAAAAATTCATATTTTCACGTTAAGAATTTAACGGTTTTGTGGAAAATTCGTCATGTCGTTTTGAATCTTTACCAGTTCATTTGAATTTTTTTTCTTTTTTTTTCACTCGAAAAACTTTTTTGGTCGAAAAATCAATTTTTTTGTTTAAAATTCGCCTTTTAAAAAATAATTTCAACAGTTTTTTATTCAAAACTAATATATTTTTTGTTTGAAATATCAATTAATGAATAATTTTTTGAAGTTCATCTTTTTTATTTTAAAATTAAATTACTTGACTAAAAAGTTTGACTAGTTTCTCAAAAATGTATTTTTTTAGGACTAAAGATTTATCATTTTAGTTGAGAATTAATTTGTGTATTTAAAAAAGTATATATACTTTTAAAAATGTGTCTTTTTGTGTTTGTAATTCAAATTTTCTGATAAAAAATTCAGCTATTTGGTTGAAAGTTAATTTTCTTTTTAAAAATTTGTGTTCTCGGGCAGAAAATTCAGCGGTTTTGTGAAACTTTATCCTTTTGGTTCAAAAATTGAACAATTTAGTTAAATTTTTTTTGTTGACCAAAAAATCTTGACTGGTTAAAAAATGGACTATTTTGCTTAAATTTTTTTTTAATAAGTTCATCTGTTTTTATTTTAAATTAAAATCAAATTAAAAATGCATCTTAACTGAAAAAATCTTATTTAATTGAAGTACAAACTATTCTATTGAAAATTTCTTGCTATGAATCAATTTAAATGTTTGTGGTCTGAAATAAAAATCTTTTTTGGTTATGATATCAAATATTACATTTTTTGATAAAAGATTATATTTTTTGTTGAAAAATGTAATTTCCTGATGTGAAGGTTGAGCAATCGCTGATGAAGCGTATAGATGAAATCTCGATGCATCGGGAAGCATATAGAGTTGGTAGAGTAGCAAAAAGTGTTGATGGTTTGTAAATTTGAAAATGTAATCGACATTGTTTTGCATCTTGACGGTAAAATCTTATTTAATTGAAACATCAAGTATTTAATTAATTATTCGTCTCTGTTAAATAAATTAACTTTATTTATCTAAAATAAAAATATTTTTCGGTTGAAACATCAACTGTTAAATTTTTTTCATAAGAAATTATCATTTTTGTTGAAAAATTTAACTATTTGTTGCGAAGGTCTTAGTGCGAAGGTTGGGCAATCGCTTATGAAGCGTATAGATTAAACCTCGATGCATCGCGAAGCATATAGAGTAGCGAGATTGGAAAAAAGTGGTAATAGCTTGAATATTAAACAATTGGTTAAGAATTTTTTATATGCCTTAATTGAAAAATCTTGTTCAACTGAAACATCAAACATTTTATTATTTATACGTCTTTATTAAATAAATTTATTTTTTTATTTAAAATTAAAATCTTTTTGGTTAAAACATCAAGTATTACATGTTTCGATACGAATTTATATTTTTTGTTCAAAAATGTGACTACTTTATGCGAAGGTCTTAGTGCGAAGGTTGGGCAATCACTGATGAAGCGTATAGATAAAGTCTCGATGCATCGTGAAGCATATAGAGTTGATAGATTGGAAAAACGTTGTGATAGCTTGAAAATTAAAAAGTTTCGTTAAAATTTGTTATCTGTCTTAATGGAAAAATTTTTTGTAACTGCAACATCAACCATTTTATTAATTATTCGTCTTTGTTGAATAAATTAACTTATATCTAAAACTTAAATATTTTTTGATTGAAACATCAACTATAAAATTTTTTTAAGGACGTTCATATTTTTTGGTTAAAATACGTAACTATTTGTTACGAAGGTCTTGGTGTGAAGGTTCAGCAATCGCTGGTGAAGTGTATAGACGAAATCTCAATGCATCGCGAAACATATAGAGTTGCTAGATTTAAAGAAAGTGGTGATGGCTTGAATATCACACAATTGACTTTAAATTTTTCATCCGTCTTGATTGAAAAATATTTTTCAACTCAAATAATAACCATTTAATTATTTATTCGCCTTCGTTAAATAAATTAATTTTTTTTCACATCAAATTAATATCTTTTATAGCTTAAACAATAATTATCCCATTTTTTCATTAGACTTCATATTTTTTGTTTGAAAATGTAACTTCTTGATGCGAAGGTCTTGATGCGAAGGTTAGGCAATCGCTGATGAAGCGTATAGATGAAACCTGGATGCATCGCGAAGCATATTGAGTTGCTAGATTGGAAAAAAGTGGTGCTAGCTTGAATATTAAAAAATTGACTTCAAATTTTTTATCCGTCTTGATTGAAAAATATTGTTTAACTCAAATATTAACCATTTAATTAATTATCCGTCTTCGTTAAATAAATTAATTTCTTTTCTTATAAAAATAATATCTTTTTTAGTTTAAACAATATTTATCACATTTTTCTATCAGGCTTTATATTTTTTGTTCAAGAGTGTAACTACTTGATGTGAAGGTCTTGATGCGAAGGTTGGGCAATCACTGATGAAGCGTATAGATAAAATCTCGATGCACCGCGAAGCATATAGAGTTGCTACATTGGAAAAACATGATGATAGCTTAAAAATTAAACAGTTTCGTTGAAATTTGTTATCCGTCTTGATTGAAAATTTTTGTTCAACTGCAACATCAACGATTTTATTGATTATTCGTCTTTGTTGAATAAATTAACTTTTTTATTTAAGGTTAAAATATTTTTCGTTAGAAACATCAACTATTAAATTTTCCTATAGGAATTTATATTTTTTGTTTGAAAAATGTAACTATTTGTTGCGAAGGTCTTGGTGCAAAGGTTGGGCAATCGCTGATGAAGCGTCTAGATAAAACCTCGATGCATCGCGAAGCATTACGAGTTGCTAGATTAAAAAAAGTGGTTATAACTTAAAAATTGAACAATTTAGTCAAAATTTTTCATCCTTTTTAATTGAAAAATCTTTTTTAACTGAAACATCAACTATTTTATTAATTATTCGTCTTTGTTAAATACATAACATTTTTTTCTGAAATTAAGATCTTTTTTTGTTAAAACATAAACTATTAAATTTTTTGATAGGTGTTCAGATTTCTTGGTTGAAAATGTCACCACTTAATGCGAAGGTCTTGATGCGAAGGTTGGGCAATCAATGATGAAGCGAATAGATAAAATCTCGATGCGCCGCGAAGCATATAGAGTTGCTAGATTGGAAAAACGTGGTGATAGCTTGAAAATTAAACAGTTTCGTTGAAATTTGTTATCCGTCTTGATTGAAAATTTTTGTTTAGCTGCAACATCAACCATTATATTAATTATTCGTCTTTGTTGAATAAATTAACTTTTTTTATCTAAAATTAAAATATTTTTCGGTTGAAACATCAACTATTAAATTTTCTTATAAAAATTTATATTTTTTGTTTAAAAAATGTAACTATTTGTTGCGACGGTCTTGGTGCGAAGGTTGGGCAATCGCTGATGAAGCATATAGATGAAACCTCGATGCATCGCAAAGCATATAGAGTTGCTAGATTAGAAAAAGTGGTTATAACTTAAAAATTAAACAATTTAGTCGGAATTTTTTATCCATCTTAATTGAGAAATCTTCTTTAACTAAAACGTCAACTATTTTACTAATTATTCGTCTTTGTTGATTAACTTAATTTTTTATGTGTAATTAAGTTTTTTTTTGTTAAAACCTAAGCTATTAAATTTTTTAATGAGTGTTTAGATTTCTTGTTTATAAATGTAACCGCTTAATGCGAAGGTCTTAATGCGAAGGTTGGGCAATCACTGATAAAGCGAACAGATAAAATCTCGATGCATCGCGAAGCATATAGAGTTAGTAAAGTGGAAAAAAGTGGTGATCGAGCAGAAGATTTATATCGTTTGATCGGCATCGGCATCGGGATCGTTTCACGGTATCGTAACCGTAACCGTAAAATAGACGACAGCACGCGATGATACGCGCAACGGCAGCGGCTGCGGCCTAATGAAGACGCATGGGTGACCCGAAGGCCTCGACATGGCGCGTTCAACACGCCACACAACGCAGCGTTGGATTCTTTTATTTGGGTTCGCGATTCTCGTTCGTTGCGAGCCGTAACTTATGTCTACATATTCCGTCTGCCGGAAAGTTGCTTCCTCTACTTCTACTACATACTTTTCGTTTGTAGAACATGCGCGCTTTCGGGAAACGATCCTGTTGTTACGCTCGATTTTTCACAGAATTTTATGGCTCAGTGTTACGCTGTGGTGGTGAAAGATAGTCAGGAGAGACTTTTTAATCGAATTTGATAAAGGAATTTTTTAAAACATTTTTTGTTTTGGCTTGGATAGACGGACTAGGATTGGTGGTCACACAGAAAAAATAGGGTTTCTAATAGTATAGAAAAAAATAAATTTTCACCTAAATAGTTGAATCTTTAGCCAAAATAATAAATTTTTAATTCATAAAGCTAAATTTTATACAAGATAGTCGAATTTGCAAATAAAATAGATATTTTTTTAATGAAACGTGAAATCGTTAGAGTTTCAATTTTATGAATTAATTGCCAAACAAAAAAATGAATTTTCAACAAGTTTTATCAAAGAAAATTTTAAACATTCTTAATTAGAAGACCAATTATCAATTAAATAGCTAAATCTTCAAACAAAAAGATGAATTTCGAACAAACTAGGTTGACTTCTAACCAAAATTAACATATTTCAACAAAATACATTACTTTTTTATCAAACAGCTAATTTTTTAACTCAAGAATTATTCATTTTCAATTATAATTAGAACAGCTGAATTTTCAGATAAAAAATCATTTTCAACCCCCAGTTTTCGAAAAAATTTTAATTTTTAAATTTTCAAAAAAAAGTTGAGTCTTTAACCAATTTGGCGAAGTAAAAGAAAAGAACATTTTTAACAGAATAGTTTAAACTTTAACCAAGTAGTTTTACTTTTAAACAAAAAAGATGATTTTTAACTAAATAATTAAATTTGTAATGAAACAGGTTAACTTTCTAAGAGAAAGATAATTGTTTTACCAAAAAATAACATTTTTTAACGAAATAGGTCATTTTTCTACCAGACAGTTAATTTTTGAGCTTATGAAAGATGGGTTTTCAACAAAAACTAGAATATCTCAATTTTCTGATAAAAAATTATTCCCTAATAAAAAAACCACTTCTTCAACAAAAAAGTTGATTGTTAACAAAAATAAAAAATAAATGTAAGCAAAGTAGTTTTACTTTGAAATATTTCAATTTTTAACGAAAAAGATGGATTCTCAACCCGAATGTATTAATTTTCATGAAAAAAGTTTATTTTTAACTATATATTTCAATTTTCAAAACAAAAAGTTAATTTTAAAAATAATTATTAAATTTTATGACAAATGGTAAGATTTACAATTCAAGAAGACGAATTTTTCAGAAAAGAGTTCAATTTTCAACTCGAATGAGGAATCGTCATTCTAAAGAAAATAAGTTTTTAAAAAATCGTATAAGTTTAAACAAAGAAAATGGTTGAATTTTCTCCTTAAAAAAATCAATTTTCAGTCGAAAGGATTAATTTTCTACCAAAATTAGAATACCTAAAAAAAAATATTGTCAACTAAAAAAAAAATAAAACTAATTTTCATCAAAATAGCTAAATTAAAAATCTAATGGATAAATTTTTAAATGTAAATTTGTGTTTTCAAACAAAAAGATAATTTTTTAACCAAATAGCTTAATTTTTAAGGAAAAAAAGAAATTTTTCCACCAAGATGATTGATGATTTACCAAAAAGACTAATTTCTAACAAAATAGATCTATTTTAGGAAGAATTTTTCAATTTTTATTACAAGACGACAATTTATCTACTAAAAGTAAAATTTTGTACAAAAAAAATAAATCTTAAATTAAATATTTAAATGTTATAACAAATAATAGAATTTTCAACCAAATTATTAAATTTGATAATAAATTGTTTAATTTCAACAAAATAGTAAAATTTTTAATCTAAGAGATGAATTTTCAAATAAAATGATAATTTGTTTTTAACAGAAAAGTTGAATTCTTAATCAAATAGTTACATTTTAAATATAAAAAAGAGGATTTTCACAAAAAAGATTAATGATCTAACAAAAAAACAAATTTTGTAAAAAAATAAATCGATTTTAGACAGATTTTTTGAATTTTTGGTCAAAAAGGATGATTTATTTACAAAAAAGTTCAATTTCAAACAAAAAAGTTAATCGGAAACCAAGTAGTTTAATGTTGTAACAAATTGTTGAGTTTTCCACCAAATATTTTTTATACCAAATTGTTAAATTTCAGCCAAAATGTTGAAATTTCAACGAGAAAACATCAATTTTCAATGAAAAGTATTAATTTCGAAACAAAAGTGGAATAGTTATAAAAATGTACTAACAAATATATAAAAAAAAATAATTTTCAACAAAGTAGTCAAATTTTGAATCTAATAGATGAATTAGTAGAAGAAATTATGAATTTATAAACAAAAGGTTAAATTTTTAATCAAATAGTTAAATTTTTAATAAAAAAGAGGGGTTTCTACCAAGAAGAATAATCTTCCACAATCTACAAAAAGTTTAATTTGCAACAAAATAAATTTTTAATTAAAGGTAGACTAGCAAAAAAAAAAATTAATTTGCACACAGGAATTAATTTTTAACAATGTAGTCAAATTTAAAAAAAAATGTTGAACCTTGAAATAAAATAGTAAATCCCAAATTAAAAACAAAAATTTTTCACAAAGTTGTTTGAATTTTACCTAAGTTCTTGAATTTCTCATTTAAAAAAATAAAGTTCTGACAAAAAAGTCAAATTTTAAATGAAATAATTAAATCTTCAATTAGATGATAAAATTTTAACAAAATAAGATAAATTCCGACTCAAAAATATAATAGTAGACTTTTTTACCAAAAGTTTCAAAAAATTGTTAAATTGTGTTCTACTGATTTAGTTCGAATATGAGCAGCAAAAGTTACAAAAGGGAAAAAGGGGAAGTTTCTTTAAAACAGGGAGAAAGAGAAGGATTTAAAAAAATGAGAGTGGGGCGAATCATCTTTCGCAAAATTCATAAGTCTTTTTAAGTAAAACTTTGTTTAGGGCGAGGGGGAAGTTAAAAAAATTACCGCACGACCACAAGACTGCACGAACACACGACCAATTGACTGCACGACCACAAATAGACCAAGCAGGATGTGAATGAAGAAATTTCTCTGTCTCTCTTTCACACACTGTTAATAAGTTCTCTCTCAATTCAAGTTTCCCTATTGTGCGGCGATTCGCAATTGCTCTAAAGACTTTTCT
>JAUELO010000020.1:419502-430391 GCA_032357855.1 Amphibolips quercusostensackenii
GTGGGCAGCTTCTGATTACAGCTGGTTGGTATTGCCTTCTCAGTTTCGTGTTTGTTAAATACGCCACTTGACTGTCAAGTCGAGCGCGGTTAGTTGTTTGTTTTACATTCAAGCACTCGCAATAATTATTCATCGTTGCTTTTATGCTCGCACCCCCGGTTTGCCAGTGGAAAATAATAAACAGGGCGCTATTGACGGAGGTACTTGCGACCCTTCTCGTCTTTTTTTTGCTCCCTCTGTTGTGGTCTCTCTCCCTCTTTCGCATGTCTTACAAAGAATAAACTGAGAAAATAAGGGTTTGTTGGCAAACTACTTTAACAATTTCTGCTTATTTTTGACCCGCTCCTCCGACTGACTATGTAGTGAATTACACTCATCTCGCGTAAAAAGGCCGCTCATTAGTTGACCGGTTTCACGGTTGGTCACGCCTGGCTGGTTCTGCCTCCCCCTAAGCGTCCCTTGACGGACTACACTAAAGGTTATTGGTCGTGGATCTTAATAGCGCCCGCTAGTTGGCCGTATACCTCTGAGGCCGGCCAAATTACGAGAGATGAGTGTATCAGCTTCAGTAATGAGTCAAGATTAATTTAAAATATTAAAAAAAACAGACTTCAGAGCCCAAAAATCTTGCTCTTAAAAGAGGGGCAGAAGGGTGTTTTTTCACAAAAATAAGGGAAAGAAAAGGATTTTAATACACAATAGTTGAATTTTCAACCCAACTGTTAAATTCTCAAGACAAAAAGATGAATTTAAAAAAAAACATATTAATTTTTAAAAAAATTTAATTTTCAACCAAGAAAGATAAATTTTTAATTTTATTTAAGCCTTTTAGAAAAAAGTTGAATCTACGAAAAGAGAAATAAATTTCGAACAAAATAGTTAAATATTCAACATACTAAGGTACATCTTCAATCCAATGGTCAAATTTTCAAGCTAATAAGTTTAAAATTAAACCAAAAACAGTTAAATTTTCAAATAGGTAGTTTTATTTTTAAGACAAAAAGTAAATTTTTATAGAAAGCAATTAAATTTTTAAAAAGAAGGATAATCTTTAACCAAGAAAGATGACTTTTCTACCGTAAAAGATGAATTTTCAATCCAAAAGTACAAATTTTTAACAAAAATGTTAAATTTTCGACAAACTAAAATAACTTCAACAAAATAATTAAGCTTTAAACACAATAGTTTAATTTTTAAGAAACACAGGTAAATTTTGAATCCAGAAGATTTTTTTTTTTCAAAAGACAAATTTTCAACAAAACACATAAAATTTAGACTATAAAAAAGTTTTAAACCGAAAATAGAATCGTTAAATTCTTAGTATAAATATTGGTATAAAAAACGAATATTCAACCAATTAAACTTAGGAAAAAAATTGTAACAAAACCAGAAAAGATGAATTTGAAAAAAAGTTTATTTGCAATTAAAAAAATAGAATTTCAAAACTAATAATTTTATTTTTAACCAGTTGATTTTAATTGAAAAATACAAATTTTCACCTGAATAGTTTAATGTTAAACAAAATTATTGACTTTTAGGGACGAAAATAAAAATTTTCAACAAAAAGTAAATTTACAGTCAAATAGTAAATAAAGAATCTTTAACCAGAAAAAAATAAGTTGTCAATCAAATAGTAAAATTTTAAAACAAAAAGATGAATTTTTAACACAATTGTTCAATCCTGAGCAAAAATAAATTTATTTTCAACAAAACACTTGAATTTTATAACCAAAACGATACATTTTTAAAACAAGAAGATTAATTTTCTACTAAAAAAGGACTTATAACAAAACAGATAATTTTTTGCCAAATAGTTTTCCAACCGAAAACGGAATAGTAACATTTTCAGTTCAAAAATTAATTCTTAACAATACATAAATTTTTACCTAGAAAAGAAGATTTTTTATTTAAAAATATCATTTCTCAACCAGAAAATAAATAAGTCGATCCAGGAAATCAAGTTTTATTTAAATTTCACAATTTTCTACTAAAACAGGTAATCACTTGACCAAAAATTAACTAGAAAAATTTTTCTCCAAAAAAATAATTTTCACTTTAAAAGGCGAATTTTTGAAAAATATAGTTTAATGTTCACCTAAACAGATGAATTTTCACCTAAAATGGTGAATCTTTGCCTAAAAAATAAATTTCAAACAAAATAGTTGAATTTTCAACCAAGAAAGATTTTTCTGTCACGCGAGAAAAAATTGTCAATAAATTTTCTAATTTTAAAGCCAAGTGGCAAATTGTCTGCAAAAATGTTGAATTTTCAGTGAAAAAAAGGAATTTGTAACGAAAAAGTAAGCTTTCAATTAATGGTTGAGTTTTTAATGGACATAGTAAAATTTTTAATCCAAAAATTTACATTTTCAACAAAATACATGCATTTTTACCTGAAAAATTTCCGAAAAAAAATTAAATAGGTCAATTCTTAATTAAAAAATTATTTCCCAAGCAAAAAAAAAAAATTTTGTGATTGGGAAATTAAAATTTTAAAGGCTCACGAGTGTCAGATTGTTCATTGTTGCACTGTGATTTCCAGACCAGAATTCGTGCATGATCTTTGATTTTTTGACCGAAATTCGTGCATGATCTTTGATTTTTTGACTGGGACACTCATCTCGCGTAAAAAGGCCGCTCATTAGTTGGCCGGTTTCACGGTTGGTCACGCCTGGCTGGTTCTGTCTCCCCCTGAGCGTCCCTTGATGGCCTACACTAAAGGTTATTGGTCCTGGATCTTAATAGCGCCCGCTAGTTGGCCGTCTACCTCTGAGGCCGGCCAAATTACGAGAGATCAGTGTATGAGCTGCAGTAATAAGGCAAGATTAACTTAAAATATTAAAAAACCAGACTTAAGAGCCCAAAAATCTTGCTTTCACAACAGGGAAAGTAGGGTAATTTTTCACAAAAATAAGGGGAAAAAAGGATTTTAATACACAATAGTTGAATTTCTAACCCAACTGTTAAATTTTCAAGACAAAAAGATTAATTTTTTAAAAAAACATTTGAAAAAAAAAATTTAATTTTCAACCAAGAAAGATGAATTTTCAATTTTATTCAAGCCTTTCAAAAAAAGTTGAATCTACGAAAAGAGAAATACATTTCGAACAAAACAGTTAAATTTTCAACATACTAAGGTACATTTTTAATCCAGTGGTCAAATTTTCAAACTAATAAGATCAAAATTAAGCCAAAAACAGTTGAATTTTTAAATCAAAAGTTTAAATTTTTAACAAAAATGTTGAATTTTCGACAAAATGAAATAAATTTAACAAAATAAATAAAAGTTAAATTTTTAGTATAAAAATTGGTATAAAAAACGAATATTCAACCAGTTGAATTCAAGGAAAAATTTGAACAAAAGAGTTAACTTTTCAAGCTAAGAATTTGAATGTTTTATTAAAAAGTTGACTTCAAACCAGAAAAGAAGAATTTGAAAAAAAAGTTAATTTCTAATTTAAAAAAATAAATTTTTAAACAAATAATTGCATTTAAAACCAGTCAATTTTTAATATAAAATACGAATTTTTACCGAAATAGTTTGATTTTTTACGACATTGTTCAATTTCAGGGACAAAAATACGAATTTTGAGCAAAAAGTAAATTTACAGTCAAATAGTATATGAAGAATCTTTAACCAGAAAAAAATGAGTTGTCAACTAAATAGTTGAATTTTAAAACAAAAAGATGAATTTTTAACACAATTGTTAAATCCTGAGCAAAAATAAATTTATTTTCAACAAAATACTTCAATTTTATAATCAGAACAATACATTTTTAAAAAAAGACGATTAATTTTTTAATAAAGAAAAATTTATAACAAAACAGATAATTTTTTGCTAAATAGTTTTTTAAACAAAAACAAAACAGTAATATTTTCAGTTCAAAAATTAATTCCTAATTATACATTAATTTTTAACTAGAAAAGATAAATTTTTGTTTAAAAATATCATTTCTTAACCAGAAAATAAATAAGTCGATCTAGTAAATCAAGTTTTATTTAAATTTTTATAATTTTCTACTAAAATCGGTAATTACTTGACCAAAAATTAACTAGATAAATTTTTATCCAAAAAAAATAATGTTCACTTTAAAAGACGAATTTTTGAAAAAAGTTTGAAAATAGTTTAAAAATAGTTTAAGAATAGTTTAAAAATAGTTCAGCCGAAAAGATGAATTTTTACCTAGAATGGTAAATCTTTAACCAAAAAATAAATTGTCAACAAAATAGTTGAATTTTTAGCCAAGAAAGATTTTTTTGTCACGCGAGAAAAAATTGTCAATAAATTGCCTAATTTTTAAGCCAAGTGGCAAATTGTCTGCGAAAATGTTAAATTTTCACTGAAAAATAAAAAAATTTCCGAAGAAAAAGTAATCTTTCAATTAATGGTTGGGTTTTTAATGGACATAGTTCAATTTTCAATCAAAAAATTAACATTTTTAACAAAATACATGCATTTTTACCTAAAAAAATGTTCGAACAAAAATTGAACAGTTAAATTCTTAATTAAAGAAATTATTTTTTAAGCAAAAAAAAAAATTTTGTGATTGGGAAATTTCAATTACAAGGACTTACGAGTGGCGGATTGTTCATTGTTGCATTTTGATTTCCAGACCGGAATCCGTGCATGAGGTTTGATTTCCTAAACAGAATCCGTGCATGATCTTTGATTTTCTGACCAGAATTTGTGCATGATCTTTGATTTTTTGACCAGAATGCGTACATGAGGTTTTATTTCCTGACCGAAATCCGTGCATGATCTTTGATTTCCTGACCGGAATCCATGCATGATCTTTGATTTCCTGACCGGAATCTGTGCATGATCTCTGATTTTCTGACCCGAATCCAACAATGAGATTTAATTTCCTAACCGGAATCCGTACATGATCTTTGCTTTCCTGACCGGAATCCGTGCATGATCTTTGATTTTCTGACCCGAATCCAACAATGAAATTTGATTTCATAACCTGAATCCGTACATGATCTTTGCTTTCCTGACCGGAATCCGTGCATGTTTTTTTTTATTAAAAAAATTAATTTTTGTGCAAAAAAAATTTCAACAAAATATTTAAATTTTCAACCAAAGCGGTGAATTTTTAAGCTCAAAAATTGATTTTCTGTAAAGAGTTCAATTTTTGACTAAATAATTAAATTATTAACCAAATAACAAAATTTTTAACCACAAAAGATGAATTCTCTACCAAAAATATAAAAAATACTCCTCAAATGAAAAGAATTAATTGTCAATCATAAATTGTTGAACTTTTAACTAAAAAAATTTTAAATCACTAGAATCTTTAACTGGAATATCCAAACTTTAAGTAAAAAAAAAATTAATTTTTAAATGTTTCTATAGATTCACCTAGTTTCATTTCTTGGTTCTAGAAGAGTTACATTGACCGCAATGTGAGAATTTTTTAACTGCCGTTTAGGTCAGGTGGAGAACAGAAGTATAGTGCGGTCGGAGCGACCGCACGAACACGCGTCCACACTAATTTGTAACTTCTGTCTCAAATGAGGGATAATCAGGACGCAACATTTTTCTGTGATGGTTGCGTTTCGTACTCTGAGGTACCCACATAAAGCTCAAGGCCATTTGTGTGTGTTATTTTTTGTTTTAAATACCTTGAAACAAATTGAAACTTAAATATAAATTTCTGACGCTACCGTAGACCTGCAGTCGCACGGAATCGATAAAAACGGCAGCCTAGATGAAGGTAAGAAATATCTAATATTAGAAGCATGGTGCGGTCTGTGAGACCGCACGGCCACACTTGAGAGTTAAAAAATTCATATCTTAAAAATCGAACTTTTTCTTCCTTCTCTCTCTCTCTCTCTCGCTTTCAAATTAATTCTAAAATATAAACTGTGAATATAAATCGCCCTGTCACTCAACATTGTTCATTATTTATTACATTCACACTGAATCAGTATTGAACTCTGGGACCTTTCTAAAGTCGAATGGAGTAATAAACGTAAGAGGTTTCGAGTCGTAACAATTTCGCCGATTCTTTCCCTTTTTTATTGTGGAGAATAAGGAAGCGAAACATCACAAATCTGAAAGTGAAGAAGCGTCCGTAATGTCTGAAAACGACGTGAAAATATGGTGTTTTTTATTCTCCACTTGTATCGTTTTATGGACGCGTTCCATATGGAAGATTTTCTATGCCATTTAGAATGAGGAGAATAAAAAAGCTGCATTCTGCATTTCGTAATCGATTTGGTATATTTTTATGAAGATACTTACCGTTAAATATGGAAGAAATTGTCGCATAGATTAGGATAGAGAATTTTTATTTTTTTATATATATTGAAAATAGATATCTCTAGCTAAAAATCCAGATTTTTTAAAAGAAAAAAAACTACAATTATCACTAAAAACATTTTGTATTATGTAGGAGTTATATTAATACTATTTTGAGAGTGCCACTTCTGCAGCATAAAATATTCAGAAGTTTTAAGTACTGGGAAATCAGCCTCTCTATTTAAGGGAGATTTGAATTGAGACTGTGATTAATAAATTAAAATTTTCACGACTCACGACTGACAGACTCTTCTTTTTTGCACTTTGATCTCCTGACCGGAATCCGTGCATAAGCTTTGATTTCTTGACCGGAATCTGTGCATGATTTTCGATTTTCTGACCGTAATCCGTACATGATCTTTGATATTATAAGCGAAATTCGTGCATAAGCCTTAATTTCTTGACCAGAATATAAGCTTGCTTTTATTTCCTAAACAGAATTCGAACGCGCGTTGGTTTTCTGATCAGAATATGGGTGCTTCTTAATTTCTGATCAGAATCCGAGCGCTCTTTTATTCCTAAACGGAATGCGAGTGCGCGTTGTAATTTTCTGATCAAAACCCAAACGTGCACTTTGATTTCCTGAACGAAAACCGAGTATGAGCTTTGATTTCCTGACCGGTATCCGAAAATGAGCTTTGATTTCCTAACTGCAATTCGAGCTCGCTTTTATTACTTGATCAGAATCCGAGCGCGCGTTGGTCTTCTGATCAGAATCCGGGTGCTCTTTGATTCCTGCTCGGAATCCAAGCGCTGTTTTATTCCTTAACGGAATGCAAGTGCACGCTATAATTATCTGACCAGGGGTTGAAGTGCATTTTGATTTTCTGACCATAAACCGACTTCGAGCTTTGATTTATGAATCGTAATTCGAGCATGAGCTGCGATTTCCTGATCGGAATTTGTGCATGATCTTTGATGTCACGAATGAAATCCGTGCATGAGCTTTGATTTGCTGACAGAAAATTAAGCCCGCTTTTATTTTCTGATAACAATCCGAACACGCGCTGGTTTCCTGATCAGAATCCAGGTACTCTTTGACTCTTAGTCTGAATCCTAGCCCTCTTCGATTCCTAAATAGAATGCGAGTTCGCGCCCTAATTTTCTGACTGGACCCCAAGCATGCACTTTGATTTCCCAACCGGAAAATAAGTGCTCGTTGATTTCCTATTGAGAATTCAAGCATAAGCTTTGATTTCCTGCACGAAAATGCTTGAATAAGCTCTGATCTCCTGGCCAGAATCCGAGCATGAGTTAAGATTTTCTGACCGGAATCCGTGCATGAGCTTTGATTTTCTGACCGGAATTCAATCCTGCTTTTATTTTCCAATCAGAGTCTAAAGGCGCGTTGGTTTCTTGATCGGAATCTAGGTGCTGTTTGATTCCTAGTCGAAATCCTAGCGCTCTTTGATTTCTACACAGAATGCGAGTGAGCGCTTAAATTTCCTGACCGTAGCCCAAGCGTACACTTCAATTTCTAACGAAAAGCAAGAGCTTGTTGATTTCCTAACAAGAATCCGAGCATGATTTTTGATTCCCTGACCGGAATTCGTGCATGAGCTCTGATTTCCTGGTCAGAATTCGTGCATGAGATTTAAATCCTTCCCGGAATTCGTACATGAGCTTTGATACTCTGACCGGAATTCAAGCCCGCTTTCATTTCCAATCAGAGTCTGATCGCGCGTTGGTTTTTCGATCGGAATGCGGGTGCTCTTTGATTACTGGTCGGAAGCCAAGCGCTCTTTGATTCCTTAACGGAATGCAAGTGCGCGCTTTAATTTTCTGACCAGAGCCCAAGCGTGCACTTTGATTTCTTGACCGGAAAGCAAACTCTTATTAATCTCCTAACAAAAATCCGAGGATAAGCTTTGATATCCTGACCAGAATCCGTGCACAAGCTTTGATTTTCTGTCCGGAATCTATGCATAAGCTTTGATTTTTCAACCGGAACTGAAGCCCGCATTTATTTCCTGATCCGAGTCTAAATGCGCGTTGGTTTCCTGATCAGAATCCGGATAATTTTTGATTCCTGGTCGGAATCTAAGCGCTTTTTTAATTTCCCAACAAAATGCGAGTGCGAGTTTTAATTTTCTGACCAGAGTCTAAGCGTGCACTCTGATTTCCTCACCGAAAACAAACGCTTATTGATCTAACAAGAATCTGAGCATGAGCTTTGATTTTTTGACCGCAATCCGTGCATCAGCTTTGATTTTCTGACTAGAATCCGTACATGAGCTTTCATTTCCTGACTTGAACTCAAGCCCGCTTTTGTTTCCTGATCAGAGTCTGAACGCGCGTTAATTTCCTAACCGGAATCTGAGCGCACTTTGCTGCCTGACCGTAACCTAAGTGTGCCCTTTGATTCCTGACCGGGGATCGAGCGCGAGTTTTGATTCGCTGACCTCAATTACATCAATAACAAATCAAAATCTTTTGTTACGCGTTCAAGGATTCCTTGCACTATAAACACATCATGAGAAAAATGTAAATTTCTAAAGAAAGTACCCCCAACTGTGTCGCCTTTTGTTTGACGTGTAAATTACATGCATGAATGATAATATTAATAACAATAGAATGAATTCAAAATATTATAATGAACAAAAATCAAAAATGATCGATTGAAAATAATAATAATAAAAATAGTGAAATAAAATATTAAAATTAAATTAATAGAACCCAATAAGAAAATCCAAACATTTTTGATTTTAAGTTCATTCTTTTTGATTAAACATTTTAGAATTATATTTTTGTTTGAGAATTGAATAATTTTTAACAATTTTTTCATCTGGTTAAACATACAACCATTTTGTTGTAAATTGAACAATTTTGTGAAAATTCATTATTTTGTTGTTGAGATTTTAACTGTTTTAATGGAAACTTAAACTATTTGGCCGAAAATTAACTTCTTTGTGTAAAATTTATATTTTCGGATTTAAATTTAAGCTGTTATGTACAAAATTTGTCTCTCTGGCTTGAAAATAAGAAAATTACAATTTTTTTCTTGAATAAAACATCTCTTATGGTTAAAAATTAATCTTTTTTGGTTAAGCATTCAATTATTTGTTATAGATTCGTACATTTTAATTGAATTTAACTGTTTTTGATTTATTATTTAAATATTTATTGTTTCGAATATCAATTATCACATTTCGTGTTGAAAATTATTTTTTTTACCTTAGAAATTTAACTACTTGGTTACAAGCTAAACTTGTTTGTTAAACAATAATTTTTTTATTGAAGATACATTCTATTAGTTAAGAATTATATTTTTCGTTGCAAATTCATCAAATTGAACAACTTTGTTAAAAAATCTTTTTTTCATTACAGATTAATCATATTGGTTAAAATTACCTTTCTGGTTGAAATAGGAATATATATACTTTTTGTTCAGAATAGTCATCTTTTTTAGTTCAAATTTTAATATGTTAATAGCTAAACAATTTTGTTAAAAAAATTATTTTCATTAAAAATTCCACAAATTGGTTAAAAAATAATTTTTTGTTAAAAACTTATATTTTTAGGTTGAAAATTCAATTGTAATTGTAGAAAATTCGCCTTTGTAGCTTAAAAATCAAACAATTCTGTAAAAAATCAAGTGATTCGAAAATATTTTTTTTTATTAAAAATTTGTATTTTTGGGTTAGAAATTTATCTTACTTGGCAGAATTTGCATATTTTTTTGTTAGAAATGCTACTGTTTCATTGAAAAATAATTTTTTTTTATTGAGTACCCAACATTTTTTTTTTAAATTTTGCCTTGAAAGAATTTAGCTGGTTTTTATATAAAATTAAAATCTTTTTTGGTTGAAATATCAAATATTTTGGACGAAAATTCAAATTTTTGTTAAAAAATAAATTTTTATGTTTAAAATTTATGTCTTTAAGTTATGAGTTTAAACGTCTTGTAAACCATGACAAAATTTTTCAAACGAGAAAGAAAAAAGAAGTGTCATCTAACATGTTGAATTTTTAATTAAAAAATTTGAGTCTTCTACAATACATTTGAACATTCAACCCTAAAATTTGAATTTTTTTTACAAAGAAGCTTATTTTAATCACAAAAATACAAATTTTTACAAAAAAGTAAAATTTTAAGAATAGAGATACATTTTTCACTAAAATGATAAATGTTTTACCGAAAAAGTGAGCTTTGAAGCAACTGGTTAAATTTTGAACCAAACTGTTAAATTTTTAACTAAAAATAATAATTTAAGATAAAAAATGTAATAGTTCGTATTTTGACGGAAATTTTTTTTGATTTAAATCAAGAAGAGGCAAAATTATAAGAAAAAAGAATTTTTAAAGTAATAGATTTTCAGCCGGATTCTAAAATTTTCAAGAAAAAAGATGAATTCTAATGTAAAATTAGAAATTTCCAATTAGGAAATTTTTTTTTAAAGTTGTTCAAATTTAAAAAATATTTCAATTTCAATTTTTATAGAATTGTTTCACTCAAGAGAGAAAAAATATTTTAACAAAATTATAAAATTTTTAATACCAATAGACGAAGTTTCTCCAAACATTTTAAATTTTAACGTGGAAATATGAATTTTTAACAAAAAATGTTTAATTGCAAACAATTAA
>JAUELO010000020.1:433938-452194 GCA_032357855.1 Amphibolips quercusostensackenii
AGGTCCGCATATCAGAAGCAAGAGTCTCTCTGCGAGACTTCACATCCATACACAGGACCATAGACCTCATATCTATACTCAGGACCATATACCTCACTATGCACAGGACCATGCTTTAAATATCAAGTATTACATTTTTCGTTAAAATTTTTTCTTTTTTCGTAAAAAATCAATCTGCTTAATTACAAGAGGAACTAGTTTGTTGAAAATTTAATGCTCTGATTAAAAATTTATCTTTTTATATAAATAATTAACTTTTTTGCTAAATTATTACCTTTTTTGTTGCAAAATCATAAATTAATTTTTTTGGTAAAAAATTAATCTTCTTGCTTAAAAATTAATCTACGTCGTTAAGAGCAGAACCAATTTGTTAAAAATTCTCGATTAAGGTGTTTTAGGGGGTATTATAAATTTAAGGGGAAAAGGGGGCTTGGTTAAAGAAGAGGGATAACCTGTGACAAAAATTTCTTCAGCTCTCGTTTGATTTTAAATAAACTAAAATTGGCAGTAGGGAAGGGGGCCCGGATATCAGAAGCAAGGTGCTTTCTGCGAGACTTCACATCCATCCACAGGACCATAGACCTCATATCTATACTTATGACAATATACCTTACTATACACAGGACCATGCTTCAAATCTTAATTATCACATTTTTCATCAAAAATTCCTCTTTTTTGGTTGAAAGTTCACCTACTTAGGTAAAAGTTCAACTACTTTATTAAAAATTTAGTGCTTCAATTAAAAAATTCATCTTTTTATTTAAAAAAGTAGACATTTAGTTAAAAAATGACCTATTTTTGTTGCAAAATCATAAAAAATAATTTTTTTGGCAAAAATTATTCTTTTTGTTCAAAAAATGATCTACTTTGTTAAAAGTAGAACTAATTTGTTAAAAATTGTCTATTCAGCTGTTTTAAAGGTTTTCAAAATTTGAGAAAAAAGGGGGCTTGGGTAAAAAAGGGGGACGGTCTGTTATTAAAATTTTTTTTTGCTCTGATTTCATTCCTTTCAGACTCTAATTGGCTGCGATTTTAGATCAGAGTTCCGAGGCTGGGAAGGTTTTTAATGAAATTAGCACTTACCTGTAGCAAGTCGATAAGAATCTCGGCCTTTAATCAGACTCTGTTACCCTACGACCCTCACCAACCCTAAGTCGCGGGTCGTCGTTTCGAGAGCGCTGAGCTCGGAAACTTCTTCCAACCGGGAGAACTGCCCGGATAGGGAAGGAAGGCTTTCCTGGATAGGGTGGGAAGTTAAGTAAATAGTGATTAGGACGATTTGTATTTTTCCGTCGTGCCTGATTTCTACTGAATAAATATTGCAAGTTTTCTTAAGACCTCCTTCTGAGTTCTCTACAGACTCTTTTCGAAGCCGGCACAGCAAAAAAGGCAGAAAACTTGGCGGATTTGTAGTTCGGAAAAACTCGATGTTGATGCTGCTGGCTTAGGACTTGGATGTTTATCTTTTCTTGTTATTCCGGGTCAAGGGTTGTTAAACCATGCAAGCTTAATCGTAGACAAACAGTCCTTATTCAGAAAATTGAGACATTTTTCCTTCAAAAGATGTGTGATGACTCTGAGAACTTTTTCAGCTGGGGTGATTACTCTGGTGATAGGAATTTTGCAGAATTGTATTTCCTTCGAATTTAAGGAGAGAATTAGACCTCCTAATAAAAAAAGATTAATATTCTTTGAAAGAGAAATTTTCTTTGAAAGGATTCTCTGAAATAAAGTTTAGGGTATCTTTTAAAAAATATATATATATATATATTATTATTACATATTATTTATTTAATGATGTAATTTTATTTTTGCACTAGGTCAGGGAGACCTTACATCCATACGCAAGGCCATAGACCTCATGTCTATACGCAAGACCAAATACCTTATATCCATACGCAGGGCCGTATACCTCACATCCATACGCAGGGCCATATACCTCACATCGATAGCACCATGCATTTTGCTCCGCTTTTGACAGATTTACGACTAAGTAGAACAAACAAAATTTATAAAAATACATAACTTTTCAACAAAATACATGAATTTGTTACTAGAAAAGCATAATTTTCAACCCAATAGTCAAAATATTTGGTTGAAAATTTATGTCTTTTTTTAAACATCAGTCTCTGTTGTTAAGAAATTAATTTCTTTATTTGAAAATTTAACTGCTTCATTAAAAATGTCTTTTTTTAAATTAATTTTTGTAAGTGAAAATTTGACCATTCTATGTAAAGATTTATAATTTCAATGGAAAATGAGAAACTTTTTGATTACAATTTCACTATTTAGTTGAAAATACGTTATCTATAGTGGAAAATTAAATTTAAAATGAAAAAACAATTATTATATTTTTGCTTGAAGATTCAAATCAAGCAGTAATCTTTAACCAAAAATATGATAGTTGAATCTTTAGTTCAAATTTAATTTAATTTTATAAAAAATGTATTTTTAACTAAATAGTTGAATTTTCAATAAGAGAGATAAATTTTCCACCCAAATCATAAATTTTTACCTAGATTAGTTGAAGTTTTAGTTACAAAAACTTTACATTTTCTACCAAAAATAGTTAAGTTTTCTCTACCAAAGAGAAGAATTTTCAATCACACTGATAAATCTTCAACTGAGATAGTTAAATTTTTGGTTGAGTAAATTACTAGTTATAAAAGGAACTTCAAACAAAATAGGTCAATTCTCACCTACAAAAAATCAATTTTCAACCAAATAGTTGGATTTTCAACTTAAGAAGAAAAAATATTAAACAACCAATCGAGTAATTAAATCTTCATTTCAAAAGTTAATTTTCGACTAAAGAAAATAAGCTTTAAGCAGAATTGTTAAATTTCTAATAAAAGAGATGATGTTTCAACCACAGAGCTAAATTGTTTATGAAAAAAGAAGAATTTTCAACAAAAAATAGAATATCTTGATTTTCAGTTTGATAATCAATTTTTAATTTAAAAAAAACGAATTTTCAACAGAATAGTTAAATTTTCAGCAAAAGAGATAATTTTGTAACTAAAATGATAAATCGTCTAAAGCAATAGTTAAATTTTTAGAAAAAAAAAATTTACAGATCGTTTATTTTTAACAAAATAGTTAAATTTTCAACTAAAGAGATATATTCGCAAATGAAATGAAGAATCATTAACAAACAGAAAAATTTTAATTAAAGAGTTCATCTTTATGCAAAGTATTTACATTTTGCAATCCAAAGATGAATTTTTAACCAACAAGAATAATTTTCTACCAAGAAAATGAAATTTCAACCAAATAGTTGAATATTCAACTGAAAAAGATAAATTTTTTACAAAAAATAGCATAGATAAATTTTAAGCTCAAGAAATTATTTTTTACCTAAAAAAAAGAATTTTGAACAAAATGATTAAATATTCTATTAAGGAGATTAATTTTAAACGAAGCAAATTTTTATTAAAAAATTTGAATTTTCAAAAAAAAATCTAATTTTTAACAAAGTAATGAAAATATCGACTAAAAAGGATGCATCTGTAATCGAAAATGTTATAGATAATTTTTAACCAGAATAATTTAATTTCAAGCAGAAATAGTTATGTTATAACCAAACAGATTAAATTTTTACTTCAAGATATAAATTTTTAACAAAAAAGTTAAATTTCCTACCAACAAAGGGGTTTCAGTTAAGCGAGAAAAAAAGGCAACCGAATTGTTGAATTTTCAACAATAAAGTTCATTTTTAACTCAACAGTTAAACTATAAATCTGAAAAGGCAAATTTCCAGCAAAGTAGTTAATTTTAAAAAAATTAAATTTTTATGCAAACAAAAAGATCTTCTAATCAAAAAGAATTCTTATTCAACGAAAAATAGTTGGATTTTTAATCAAAGAGAAGAATTTTCAACCAAAATTCATAATTTAAGCAAAAAGAGTTATTTTCTACTAAAAAAGATGAATTTATAACTAAAAAAGGTTCGTTTTTAAGCAAAAAAGCAATAGTAAAATTCTCATTTGAAAATTATCAGAAAATAAAAAACAAATTTTCAACAAAGTACGTAATTTAATAGAAACCGATAAATTTTTAAAAACAAAATAACAATTTTTTATCAAAGGATTTAAACATTTAACAAAAAAAGTAATTTCTTACAAAAAAATAAACTTTCTAAAAAAAAGTCGAATTAGCAGCCAAAAATATAATAAAGATATTTCAATAAATAAAATCAACTTCCAAACAAACAGAAAATATTTCCATTTTTAGCCAAAGTTATAACATTTTTTCTAGAAAGGATCAATTTTCACACCAAATAGACGAACTTTCAACGAGCAAGTTGAATTTTCTATCAACAACGGTTTTTCAGTCATGCGCAAAAGAAAATTTAATCAGTTAACTTATGTTACCGACTCTAAAAACACTTTGCAGCTAAAGTGTTTCGTGTCCGTGCTAAGTTTCTACAATGTTCTTGAAAAGTCCCGATAACGTCACAAAATAATATGACGCAATTATAAGCGACAAATTAGCGTGAACAACTTAAAGGTCATTTATCGTTTTGCTTAAATGTTTTACAGATTATGTTTTGTCTTTTTATTTTTTGTAGCGTAATATAGCTTATATTTAGAAAAAACGGATATTAATTGCTTCCTTATAGATAATACATAATTTAGAAAATTTGTGTGCTTATTTATTTAATGTCTAAATAACTTATGATAAACATTCTTCTGCATTCAAGAACCTTCTAGAACTTTAAAATAAAGAGAAAAATATATTATTCGCGATTACAAAACCTACCTTACCAGCTGCGAGAACGTTCTAAAGCTGATGTGGTTCGTGTCCGTGCTAAGCTTCTAGAAAATTCTTGATGGCGTCATAAAATTGTACTGCGCAAGTATGAGAAACGAATTTGAAGTAATCAACTTCAAGGTCATAAAGGTTTCTACAGACGCATTAGAGTTTTACGTTAGAAAAAGTTATATTGAAAACATATTGATTATTATGTACAACCTTCTAGAAATTTAAAACAAAAAGAGATATATTATTCGAGATAACGAAACCTACCTTACCGGCTTTGAGGAATTTTCCAACTAGTTTGGTTTGTGTCCGTGCTAAGTTTCTAGAACATTTTTGATGACTTTACAAAATTATCCTGCACAATTGTAAGAAACGAATTTTGCGTAAACAACTTCAAGGTTATTTAAGTTTCAAATAAGGCACTGCTTTTTAGCGTTGCAAGACTCATATTCGAGACGTGTTGATAATAATATACAACCTTCTAGAGCTTTGAGATAAACCATTTTATATTATTACCCTCTCTGTCGCTTTCGATATTTAGGAGTCAGAAACTTGTGCTAATTACATTTAGAGAGCTTACCTAACAAGGACTTGAAGCTTAACTTGAACGTATGGGTAATCCTATTGTCGATCGTGGATGCTCTCGACAATGTTATATTAACTTCTTACTCAATCAATGCACAGACATATGAGATTCTGTTCTAATTGAGATTTAATCAATTTGGATTCAGTATTTCTGATGACTGCTAGAGATGAGGCTGAAGAAATAGAGGTGACTCTGCTTCGAGGAAGATCAGAGTAATTTTCAATTGATAAATTTAATCTCAGAATTGGATGAAAATGACATACAATGCTTTTATACAGATTTTCGATTTTTAATTCGATCAGCTAATTGCGTATCAGAATGATCTGATTTTTTAGATTCATTATCTGTCATGAATTTTCATAAGTAAAAACTGTAAGTTTTTATGCCACATCCAAGAAATGAACGTCTACGATTTTGTATAAGGTTTCTAAACTGAGGTTTCAAAAAGGTTTCTAGATTTTCTTTAACAAAGAATTAAGTCTTCAGGTAGAAAAAGAATTTCTACAGTTAATTTTTGAAAAGTAGAAACTCACTTATCGCAGAATGTTTCCTGCTTGTAACGAACCACTTCTGATAAATAAAGACTGAGATAGTTTCTACCCCTCACTAGCGTAAAAGATTATTTGGCGTGAGCAGCTTAAAAGTTAAATTGATTTTCAAGAATGCATTATATTTTCACGTTGCAAAACGCTATAATCGAGACACGTTGATTATAATGTAGAATCTTCTAGAACGACTGGTGAAAAAGATAAATATTAATAAAAGTTGATAAAATTAATTAATTTTCAACTTATTTTTATCTGTTTTCATGTTCTTGAATAAAACACATAATCAAAACTTATTTACCTGTTCAATCAGATATATATATATATATATATAGTGGTCTTTGAGACCTCAGGTTCATGCGATAATGAGAATAATAAACAACGGTTTGATATCCCAGGATTTACTGCAATCATGTATTACATCAGATATTCCTAGATAATCCCTGTTGACGCTGCTAATTGCCTTCTGGTTAGGTTCCCATGTTGTGACAACTAATTGGAGTACTTTTTAGTATCATCTGGATGTAATCTAATGGAGCAGGTATTACCATCTCCTCTTGGAACAGAAACCTCCTTAATGCCCGATAAAGGGAGATTACGGGGAATCACGGTTTCCGGGTAATCCTGTGCTTTGAGTGTATACGTAATAAATAAGAAGCAAGGATGACAATAAATACGAAAGAGAAGTGAGCACCAGCGCGGATCGATGGTAACATAGCTGCGGGGGGTGGACCGAATTACGAGGACCTCGTAAGCGTTTTCATTCAGCCAACCACTCGTTCTTGATTTAAGGGACCGTAACTTCGAGTAGGGAAAGATTTAGGTGGGCTATGCTCTCAGGAAATGCACTTTTTCTCTTATATCCCCTAAAGTCGGCTGATACCTTTGCGGTTTGAAGTCCTCGCTCATTGGTCAGCAATCCACAACCACTGGATACTTGGTGGTCATCCACAATTTAAGAAGGTCGATTCGGAGGGCAAGAGGTTTGGTGAAATCTGACTGTTTTTTTCATAAAAGAAATTATTTTTTAACAAAATAGTAAATCTTAAAAGCAAATAGATAAATTATGATGTGGAACCTTCTAGAATTTTGAAATAAAGAGAGATAAATCATTCGAATCACAAAACGTTCTTTACCGGTTTCGAAAAAATTTTGTAGCTGATGTGGTTCATGTTCGTGCTAAGATTCTAGAACATTCTCGCTGACGTCATAGTTTTTACGTTGCAAAGCGTTTTATCCAAAGCGTGTTGATTATAATGTAGAACCCTCTAGAACCTTAAAAAAAGAAAGAGATAAATTATTCTAGATTACGAAACCTTTTTCACCGGCTTCAAGATCATTTTACAGTTGATGTGTTTCGTGTCCGTGCTAAGTTTCTAGAACATTCTTGCTGACGTCATAATTGCACAATTGTGAAAAACAAATTTTGCTCTAACAGTTTCAAGGTTATGTAGATTTTAAAGCACGCATTACATTTATACTTTGCGAAGCCTTATATCCGAGACGTCTTGATCATAATGTAGAACCTTCTAGACCTTTAAAATTAAGAAAAAGATATATTATTTAAAATCACGAAACCTACCTCACCGGCTTTGGGAACATTTTGTAGTTGATGTGGTACGTGCCCGTGCTAAATTTCTAGAACATTTTTGATGACGTCATAAAATTTTACTACACATTCGCGAAAAACGAATTTTGCGTGAGCATTTCCAAGGTTATTCAGATTTTTAAGACGCATTACATTTTCACGTTGCTAAACGTTATTATCAAGATGTGTTACTTATAATGTAGAACCTTCTAGAACTTTGAGATAAACCGTTTTGCATTAATTCCCGCATTTTTGGTTTCGATATTTAGAATTCAACAATTCATGCTAATTTTATTTAGAGTATTTCAGTAGAGGGATAATAAATTAATTAATTTCGGATAACTATTGCCGGTCACTGGTTAAAGAATTTTTTGAGAAACGACAAAAATCTGCTTCAGCCCAGATTTGAACCGCAATCGCCAATTTAATGAATTTACACCATCAGGGCAACGTCCCACTCGCGAAAAGTTACGCTCTCAGTTTAAATTCGGACAAAAGCATATTTTTTCATGTTTCTCCAAAAATTATTTTACCAAAAATCGGCAAAATTTGACTTTAGAAATAAAAATGAAAATTATAATTTTTGAACAAAAAATGGATTAGTTAAATTTTTAGTTGAAAAAAAAAGTTTTTTAACCATAAGCTAAGTTTTCGACAAAAAATATTAATTTTCTATAAGAAATGTAATAGTTGATAATTCAACCAAGAAAGATATTTATTTTAAATTAAAAACAACTCAATTTAATCTAAAAAAGATCAGTTTTCGATAGAATAGAAGAATCTTTTATTAAAGCAAATTAATTTTTAACCATACTGTTGCATTTTTAACCAAAAAGAATCATTTTCATCAGCAAAAGGCAAATTTTTACCAAAGTACGAAATTTTTTGTACCAAATATTTAAAGTTTCAACCGAAAAGATTAACTTTTACCTGAAAAGTGAAATTTAAAAAAAAATACAAGCATTTTTAAACAAATGGATGAAATTTTGAGTAAAAAAGATCAATTTTTTACCAAACAACAAAAATTCATAACAAAATAAATAAATCTTTCACTAAGATGATTAAACTTTATTCAAAATTAGGTATTGTTGAAAAAGTGAAGCTTTTTGAAACGCTAATAATCAAAGAAGATAATAAATTTCACGAAAAAGGTTAATTTTTAATTAGGTAACTTATTTTAAACTATAAACGGTAAAATTTTAACAGAATAAAAAAGTATTTAACTCAATAGCTGAATTTTCAGCTTAAGAGATTAATTTTTCAGCCAAGAGTATATTTTTCGACAAAATAGTGAAATTTTTTACTCAGAAAATTTTTTTTTTACTGAAATTATAAATATTTTATGAAAAAATTAATTTTTCACAAGAGAGTTAACCTTTAATTGAAAATTTAAATTTTTGATCAAAATAATACATTTTTTACCGAAAAACAAAAATTTTTAACACGATACATGAATTTTCAACTAAGGCGATGAGACTTTATCCAAAATAATGTATTGTTAACCAAAGAGTTTAACTTTTCTAAAAGTTGACAATTGAGGAATTTAAAATATAAACAAAAAAGATTAATTTCTTACTACAAAATCCAATTTTCTACTAAAAATGGTAAATTAGCAGCAAAATAAAAAAAGTTTTTAACCCCGTGGTTGAATTTTCGGCTTGAAAGATTAACTTTCTACCTGAAAAATTAATTTTGATCAATATTTATAATTTAAAAAAAAAAATTTTCCAAAGTGTCTTGTCGTCCCGAAATTCGGGATGACTAGTCCAATGTTTTTTGTAAATTTGGCTAGTCGTCCCGAATTTTCGGGACGACTAGTCCATCCCATTTTTCAACTCTTTCAATTTTTCTAGGCGACTAGACACAGCCTAAATTTTCATCCATAAAAAAAATGTTTAACTAAAATTATAGATCTTTAATAAATAAAAAATTAATTTTCAACAAAATAGTTCAAGCAAGTAGTTGAAACCAAAAAGACAATTTTTCTATCAAAAAACAAAAATTTGCAACAAAATACATAAATTCCTAATTAATAATGGAATAGTTAAATTTTCAGCTGAAAAAATGAAATTTAATTAAATTGTAGACTGTTTATCCAAAAAGAATAAATATTTTACAAAAAAGAGTTAGACTCCCTGATTGTGTTCTATTAATTCAGTTCGCATTTAAGTGGAAAAAAGTGAAAAACGGGAAAAGACAAGAACATAGGAAAGGCTGTGAAGCTTGCGAAAAATAAATAGAAATTTCGACAATTTATATACAAAAGCTTTTGCGTTCGGAGGGGGGGGGGGGTTTAAAATTTTAGAAAAACACCTCAAGTAATTTGTGGACGACTCCTATCCCCTGAAGTCGGATAATACCCCTGTAGCTCGAACTCTTCTCTTATAGGTCAGCGATCGAGAACCGCTGAATACTTATTGCGGAAATCGAAAATCCCCCTCAGGATACGCCATCAGATGTCCCACCTTCAAATGGAGAACACTACCGCGAGAATCGACCCGTTTCGAAGGGACAAAACAACAAAGCGTCGATTCAAATTTCCTTCTTCAATTTCTCTGGCACTATTCAATTTCCCGACCCTGCGGCCATCAGCTTCAAGGTGGCGATGCTCGATGTTTTTTTTTATCGTAGAGATTCTTGGATAGCGATTCTAGTTCACAGTGGAGGTTGAACTTTGACTCGATGGGAGGATAAGAGAAATGTCTTTGCCACGATGGACGTAGTTAGGCCAATACGTGGTCAATGAGCTATTTTGTTCTCTATCTTTTAGTCTATCTTCTATTTCTACTGCTGGGTTATTTTCTCCTTCGCTTCCGTACTTTGTCTTCGAATCCCCGCCCAGTTGATGTTCAAGTTTGATTGTCTCCTGGAAACTTCTTTTTTCATTTCACCCTCTCAGATTGGATTTGTAAACATTCATCTTTTTCGTGTAGTGACATCTCTATTGGAGCGAAACAAAAAATAAAGAGAGAGGGAGTTACCAAAGTGATTTGTGTTATTCAAAGTTTCAGTGAACATTGTGTTTGTGGGATTATACGCTAACTTACATCCTTGCACTTACATGACCTTCTGTAGCGAAGCAAAACAACACACACAGAGAGGAGTTGACACACTGACAGCACAATGATTGGTGTTGTTCAAAGTGCTAGTGAACATTGTGTTGGTAGGATCACTTGCTATTTTACATCCCCGCACTCACCTGACCTTCTGAAGCGCAGAGAAGTAATAAAAAAAGATAGATGGAGTTCCAACAACACGGAGAAAAATCCGGATTTAGGAACAAGTCTTGATCACCGGAAATTTAAAAGTGGATCCCAAACATCCAGGATTGTCTTCAGAAATTCACGACTAAGAACTGTAATTGAGAAATCAAGATCCACGATAAAAATATTAAGCCTTTTTCCCGCTTGAGCCGGGACTGATTTCTAAACTGAAGGTAGCCGCGGCAGACTGTCACTGTAGACATCCATGGCAGGCTGCCAATGCAGGCATCCACGGTAGGCTGCTACTGTAGGTAGCCACGGCAGGCTTTTACTGTAGGCAGCCACGGCAGGATGCCACTGTAGGCAGCATTCTTTTTCTGGATAGAGCGCTGGGCGCACAATACTCTTCTAGCAAAATTCATCCTGGATTAGATTTTCTCGAAATACAGTAATCTGTACCCATTTTTCAAAATCCATTTTTTTCCGTGAATGATAAGTATTGTTTAAAGTGTCAGTGAAACCTTGGTATTGTGGGATTACTCGCTAACTCACCTCCCCGCGCTCACCTGCTTAGATCATTTAGAAGGACATAAATGATATTCTGTCAACAAAAACTTTTGATTTTTTTTTCTAAGTTTAACCAACCCTACTCATCACTTATTATATAGAAATATAAAAGACATCCTATAATTTCGATATTAGCAAATAAAAAACGTCAAAAATATTTTTGTTATGACCCCAATGATTAACTATGTAAGACGCTACGTCAGCATTCCCAAAATCCACCTTTATTATAAGCACCTAACCTTGAAGAACTTTTATTTAAGAATTTTGTTCCAATAGAATATAAGCTTTTATCATCCTTAATGACTAAAGTCAGAGAAATTTTAAAAATTAGTAGAAAATTATTCATATAAACATTCGAAACTTCAGATACATTATTAATAAAACTATGTTAAAAGAAATGATGAAATAAAAAGAAATTTAAAAGGATTGACGAGTTTTTCAGGAGCTTCAGAGGATCATGACAGGTTCCAGGAATATTTCCAAAGATACAAAAGGAGGCCTAAGACAATTAAAGAGTATACAAGGAATTTCAAAGGATTGAAGAGTTTTTCAGGAATTTTAAAGAATCCTAAAAGATTTAAGGCATATTCCCAAAGATGCAAGAGGATGTTAAAAAAATTATAAGATTGCAAGGAATTTAAAAGAATTGATAGGTTCTCTAGGAATCTAAATAGCTGTCAACAGATTTCAGAAATTTTCCAAAAGATACGAAAGGACGTTAAAAGAAATGATATAATTACAAGGAATTTTCAAAGAATAATGAGTTTTTTCAGGAAATTCAGAGGATCAGAATTTCAGGAATATTTTAGAACATACAAAAGGATTTTAAGACAAATTATAAAATTCGAAGAAATTTAAAAGAATTGATGTGTTTATCAAGATATTTAGAGGATCAAAGCAGATTACAGAAATATTTCAGAAGATACAAAAGAATGTTAAAAGAAATTTTAGAATTGCAAGGAATTCAAAAGTATTTATGTGTTATCTAGGATTCTAAGAGGATCATAACAGAATACAGGAATATTTTTAAAGATAGTAAAGGATTTAGGGAAAAATTATGGGAATAAAATAAATGAGAAGATTGATAAGTTTTCTAGGAATTTTGCAGGAACTGAACAGGTTTTATCGATATTTCGGAAGGTAGAAAGAGATTTAAAGAAAAATGATAGAATTATAAGAAATTTAACAGTACTGATGAGTTTTCTAGGAATTTTAGAGGATTTTAACAGATTTTAGGAATATTTTAGGAGACACGATATAATTTCAAAAGAAATGCTAAGATTACAAGTAATTCAAAACAATCGATGAGTTTTCCAGGAATTCCAGAGGATCTTAACAGTTCCAGGGATATTTAAAAAGGCACGAAGGATGTCAAAAGGAATTATACGATCATAAGGAATTTAGAAGAAATATAAAGGATTAATGAGTTTTCTAGGAATGAAAAAGGATCTGAAAAGATTTTAGTGATATTTTGAAAGATACAAAAGTATATTGAAAGAAATGATATAATTGAAAGGAATTCAAAAGAGTTGATGAGTTTCCTGAGGATTTGAAAGGATCTTAACAAATTCACAGATATTTTAAAATATACAAAAGAATGTTGAAAGAAATGATAAGGTAACAAGAAATCTTAAAGAATTGATAAGTTGTCTAGAAATCTAGAAGAATCTAAAAAATTATCAGGAACATTTTAAGAGATACGAAAGGATTTGAAATAAAAATTATGAGATCACAAGGAGTTCAAAACGATTCATGAGTTTTTTGGGAATTTCAGAGTATCTTAACAGATTTTAGGGATGTTTTAAAAGCTACAAAAAGAAGTTAAAAGAAATGATATAATTAAGAGGAATTCAGAAGAATTGATAAGTTTTACAGAAACTTTCGATGGTCGTAACAGACTTCAAGGATATTTTAAAAGATACAGAAGGATTTTAAAAAAATTTTAGCTTTACAAGGAATTTGAAAGGATTGATGAGTTTTTTAGAAATCTAAGAGGATATCAAAAATTTCAGGAATATTTTTGAAGATATAAAAGAATGTTAAAAATAATTACAGGATTAAAAGGAATTCAAAAGGATTGGTGAGCTTTCCAGGAACTTTAGAGGATCGTAACAGATTTTACATTTATTTTAAGAGATACAAAAGGACGTTATAAGAAATTATAGGATTACAAGGAATTTAAAAGAATTGATAAGTTTTTTTAGGAATATGAGAAAATCTTAAAGATTTAAGGGATATTTTAAAAGAAGTGATAACATTAAAAAGAATTTAAGACAATTCATGAGTTTTCCAAGAATTTCAGAGAATCTTAACAGATTTTAGGGAAATTTTTAAAGATGCGACAGAATTTCGAAAGAAATGATAAGATTACAAGAAATCTGAAACGATTGATGAGTTTTGCAGAAATTTCCGAGGATGTTGAAGGATTTTAGGGATATTTCAAAAGATAAAAAAAAATGTTAAAAAAATGATAAAATTGAAAAAAATTCAAAAGGATTAACGAGTTTTCTAGGAACTTCAGAGGATCGTAACAGACTTCAGGGATATTTCAAAAGATACAAAAGTACGTTATGAGAAATTATAGAATTAAAAGGAATTTAAGAGGATTGGCAAGTTTTTCCGGAACTCAAGAGGATCGTGACAGATTTAAGGGATAATCCAAAAAATACAAAAAAACGCGTCAAAAAATTATGAGATTACAAGTAATTCAAAAGGATTGATAAGTTTTTTTTCAGGAATCTAAGAGGATCTCAAAAATTTTAGGGATATTTTAAAAGAAATGATAAAATTACAAAAAATTCGAAACGATTTATGGGCTTTTCAGAAAATACACAGGAACTTAACAGATTACGGAGATATTTTGAAAGATAAAAAAAATTGTTTAAATAAATGATGAAGTTAAAATGAATTTAAAAGGATGGACAAGTTTTCCAGAAACTTCAGATGATCGTAACAAATTTCAGGGATATTTCAAAAGATACAAAAGGATGATAAAAGAAATTATAGGATTACAAGGAAATCAAGAGGATTAATGAGTTTTCTAGTAACCTAAGGGGACTACGATACATTTGAGAAGTTTTCCACGAATTTCAGATGATCGTAACAGACTCTAGAGATATTTTAGAAGATACGAAAGTATGTTACAAGAAATGATAGAATTAAAAGGAATTCAAAAGGATTGGCAAGTTTTCAAGGAACTCAAGAGAATCGTAACAGATTTTAGGGATAATCCATAAAATACAAAAGTAGGCTACAAGAAATTACAGGATTACAAGTAATTTGAAAGGATTGATAAGTTTTTTTTAGGAATCTAAAAGGATCTTAAAGATTTCAAGTATATTTAAAAAAAATGATAAAATTCTAAAAAATTCAAAACGATTCATAAGCTTTTCAGAAATTTCACAGGAACTTAACAGATTACGAGGATATTTTAAAAGATAAAAATAAATGTTAAAAAAATAATAAAATTAAAAGGAATTTGAAAGAATTGGCAAGTTTTCCAGGAACTTCAGGAAATCGTAACAGATTTCAGGGATATTTTGAAAGATACAAAAGGACCTTAAAAAAAATTATAGGATTACAAGGAATTCAAAAGGATTGATGAGTTTTATAGAAATCTAAGAGGTTTATAAAACATGCCAGAAATGATTTAAAAGATATAAAAGGATTTGAAAAGAAATAATAGGATTCAAAAGAAAATTAAAAGTATTGAAGAATTTTTTTAGGAATCTAAGAGGATTTTAAAGATTGTAAGAATATTTCAAATGAAAGAACGTAATTTCGAAAGAAATGATAAGATTACAAGGAATCTAAAACGATTGATGAGTTTTGCAAGAATTTCAAAGGATGTCAAAAGATTATAGGGATATTCCAAAAGATAAAAGAGGATGAAAAAAAAGATAAAATTAAAAGAATTAAAAAATAATTGACGAGTTTTCCAGGAATTTCAGATGATCGTAACATACTTCTAGTATATTTCGAAAGATACAAAAGCATGTTACAAGAAATGATGAAATTAAAAGGAATTCAAGAGGATTGGCAAGTTTTCCAGGAACTCAAGAGGATCGTTACAGATTTGAGGCCTAATTCAAAAGATTCAAAAGGACGCTACAAAAAATTATAGGATAACAAGTAATTAAATAGGATCAATAAGTTTTTTTTTTAAGAATCTAAGAGGATCTTAAAGATTACAGGGATATTTTTTAAAGAAATGATAAAATTACAAAGGATTAAAAACGATTAATGAGCTTTTCAGGAACTTCACAGAAACTCAACAGATCACGGGGATATTTTGAAAGATAAAAAAGAATGTTAAAAAAATAATGAAGTTGAAAGGAATTGAAAAGAATTGACGAGTTTTCCAGGAACTTTACAGGATCGTTACAGACTTTAGGGATATTTCAAAAGATACAAAATTATGTTATGAGAAATTATAAAATTGAAAGGAATTTAAGCGGATTGGCAAGTTTTCCAGAAACCCTAGAGGATCGCAACAAATTTTAGAAATATTTCAAAAGATACAAAAATGATGAAATTGAAAGGAATTTAAAAGCTTTGGCAAGTTTTCCAGGAACCCAAGAGGATCCTAAAAGATTTTAGGGATAATCCAAAAGATACAAAAAGACGCTACAAAAAATCATAGGATTACAAGTAATCTAAAAGGATTGATAGGTTTTTTTTAGGAATCTCAGAGGATCTCAAAGATTCCAGGTATATTATAAAAGAAATGATAAAATTACAGAAAATTCAAAACGATTTATGAGCTTTTCAGAAGTTTCACAGAAACTTAACAGATTACAGGACTATTTTAAAAAATAAAAAAGAATGTCAATAAAATGAAATTGAAAGGAATTTAAAAGGATTAGCAAGGTTTTCAGGAACTTTAGATGATCGTTACAGATTTGAGGGATATTTCAAAAGATATGAAAGGACGTTAAAAGAAATTATAGGATTACAAGAAAATCGAGAGCATTGATGAGTTTTATAGGAATCTAAGAAAATCATAACACATTTCAGGGATATTTTAAAAGATATAAAAGGATGTTGAAATAAATGATAGGATTAGAAGAAATTCAAAAGTATTGAGAAATCTTTTAGGAATCTAAGAAGATCTTAAAGATTCTGAGAATATTTCAAAAGATAAAACAGAATTTCAAAAGAAATTATAAGATTACAAGGGCTCTAAAACGATTGATGAGTTGTGCAGAAATTTCAGAGGATTTTAAAGGATCTCAGGGATATTTTAAAAGATAAACGAAAAATAAAAAAAATGATCAAATTGAAAGAAATATACAAATGAATGACGAGTTTTTCAGGAATTTCAGATGATCGTAACAGACTGCGGGGATATTTCAAAAGATGAAAAAGGACGTTGAAAGAAATTATAGCATTACAAGGAACTTGAGAAGATTGATGAGTTTTTTTCGAAAATCTAAGAGAATCCTGAAAATTTCAGGGATATTTAAAAAAAAAAACTAAAGATGTTAGAGATAATTACATAATTAAAAGAAATTTAAAATGATTAGTAAGCTTTTCAGAAACTTTAGAAGGTCGTTACAGATTTCACGTTTATTTCAAAAGATACAAAAGGACGTTATGAGAAATTATAAGATTACGAGGAATTTAAAAGGATTGATAAGTTTTTTTGAAAATATAAAAGGATATTAAAGATATCAAGGATATTTCAAAAGAAGTAATGAGATGACAAAGAATTTCAAACGATTCATAAGTTTTCCAGGCATTTCAAAAAATCGTAACAGATTTCAGGGACAATTCAAAAGATATAACGAAATTTAAAAAAAAATGATGAGATTACAAAGAATCTAAAACGATTGATGAGTTTTTTAAGAATTTCACAGAAACTTGAGAGATTTCGGGGTTATTTTAAAAGAAAGAAAAGGATGTTAAAAAAAATGATAAAATTAAAAGAAATTTGAAAGGATTGACGAGTTTTCTAGAAACTTCAGAGGATCGTAACAGACTTTAGGGATATTTCAAAAGATACAAAAGTATGTTAAAAGAAATGATAGAATTAAAAGTAATTTAAGAGGATTAGCAAGTTTTCCAGGAACACAAGAGGATCGTAACAGATTTTAGGGCTAATCCAAAAGATACAAAAGGACGCTACAAGAAATTATAGGATTACAAGTAATTTAAAAGGATTGATAAGTTTTTTATAGGAATCTTAGAGGATCTTAAAGATTTCAGGGATATTTAAAAAAAAAATTAAATTACAAAAAATTTCAAACAATTTATTAGATTTTTAGGAATTCCCAGAAACTCAACAGATTTTGGGGATATTTTAAAAGATAAAAAAAACTTGAAGAAAATGATGAAATTGAAAAGAATTGAAAAGGATTGACGAGTGTTCCAAGAATTTCAGAGGATCTCAAAATATTTCAGGGATATTTCAAAAGATATAAAAAGACGTTAAAAGAAATTATAGGATTACAAGGAATTTAAGAGGATTAATGAGTTTTCTAGGAATCCTAGAGGATCACATCACATTTTAGGGATATCTTATAAAATATAAAAGGATGTTAAAAAAAATTATAAGATTAATTAAAATTTAAAAGTATCGAAGAATTTTTCAGGAATCTAAGAAAATCTGAAAGATTTTAAGGATATTCCAAAAGATACAACAGAATTTTAAAAAGAATGATAAGATTACAAGAAACCTAAAACGATTGATGAGTTTTGCAGGGATTTTAAAGGATCTTGAAAGATTTTCGGGATATTTCAAAAGATACAAAATTATGTTACAAGTAATGATGAAATATAAAGAAATTCCAGAGGATTGGCAAGTTTTTTAGGAACTTAAGAGGATTGCAACAGATTCAAGTGATAATTTGAAAGATACAAAAATAAGTTACAAGAAATTACAGGATTACAAATAATTTAAACAGATTAATAATTTTTTTAGGAATATAAAAAAATCTCACAGATTTCAGGGATATTTTAAAAGAAATGATAAATTTACACAAAATTTAAAACGATTTATGGGGAT
>JAUELO010000020.1:459816-474319 GCA_032357855.1 Amphibolips quercusostensackenii
TCTGTGTTTTTCTTAAAAATGGAAAAGCTGGAAAATCGTGCTGTCATCAAATACTTCTATTTGAAGGGGTTAAAGCTAAAGATTGCAAGGGATTTCAACGGATTTCTAGAGAACTGTAAAAAATAAATTAAGTAAAATTAAATTTCATGGGTCTTCTGAGAATTTCTAAAGATTTCTGATATTTCAGAGATTTCCAGAAAATTTTAGAAAATAAATGACATGAAATGGAATTCCAAAAGACTTTCAGAAATTCCTAAGGATTTTGCAGATTTCAAGGGACCCATAGGGATTTTAAGAGATTTCGGGGATTTCAGAGATTTCATAAGATCTTGAGGGATTCTAAAACCTTACCAAGGATATCAATTATATTTAGAAGATCAGAAGAGATTTTAACTGATTTCTAGAGAGTTTTAGGAACAATAAGAAACAATAAGAAAAAGCGAATCTTCAACAAAACAGTTACATTTTTAACCTAAGAAATGAGTTTTCAACTAAGATAATAAATTTTTAAAAAAAGAAAATTTTCAATAAAAAAGTTTAACCTTTAACCTAACAGGATATCAATGATATTCCCAAAATTGCAAGAAATTCCAACGGACTTCTAAAAAACTACAGGAAATAAGGAAAATAAGAAGGGATTTCAAGAGACTTCTAGGGATTTTATGGATTATAAAAATTGGAGAGATTTAATGGAATTTTGAAAACCTTAGAGGATTTCAAAACCGTATTCAGGATATCAATGGTATTTATAAGATTGTAAGTAATTCCAACGAATTTCTATGAAACTTTTGAATATAAATAAAATGAAAAGGAATTTTAATGACTTCTAGGGTTTCCTAGAAACTTCAGGGATTCTAAAGATAACAAAGAATTGCAAAAGACTTTAAAGGATTTTGAAACCGTACCCAGGATATAAATAATATTTAGAAGATTGTAAGTGATTCAAACAGATTTCTAGAGAACTTTAGAAAATAACCAAAATGAGAAGTAATTTCAAGACACTTCTAGGGATTCCAACGGATCTCTACAAGACTTTTGAATATAAATGAAATGAAAAGAGATTTTGAACAACTTTTAGGAATTTCTAGGGATTTCGGGGATTTCAAAAATTTCAATAAATTTTTAAAACCTTTAAGGGGTTCTAAAACCGTACGCAGGATATTAATATAAGGAAAATTGTAAAAGATTCTAGCAGATTTCTAAATAACATTAGGAATTTAATAAAGTAAAATAGAATTCCAAGAGATATCTAGGAATTTCTAAGGATTTCAGAAGTGTTCAAGACTTTATGGAATCTTATGAGACATTAAAGGATTTTCAAAGGCTGCCCAGAATATTAATAATATTTGAACGAATGCAAGGAATTCTAACGGATTTCTAAATAATTTTAGGGAATAAATGAAATAAAATGGAATTTTAAGGAATTTCTAGGGATTTCAAAAGATTTTGGGGATTTTGAGAATTACAAAGAATTGCAAAAAACTTTAAAGGATTTTGTAACCGTGCCTAGGATGTCAATGATATTTAGAATTAGGATTAGGATTAGGAATTCTACAGAACTTTTGGATACAAATGATATGAAAAGGGATTTTAAAGAACTTTTAGAAATTTCTAAGGATTTCGGGGATTTCAAAAATTCCAATGAATTTTTAAAAGCTCTAAGGAGTTCTAAAACCATACCCAGGATATTAATATTTGAACAATTGTGAGAGATTCTAGCGGATTTCTAGATAACTTCAGGAAATAAATTAGGTGAAATGGAATTCTAAGGGATTTCTTAGAATTTCTAAGGATTTTAGGAGTGTTAAAGATTTCATGGAATTTTATAAGACATCAAAGGACTTTCAAAGGGTGCCCAGAATACAATTGATATTTAGACGAATGCAAGGAATTCTAACGGATTTCTAGAGAATTTTAGAAAATAAATGAAATGAAATGGAATTCCAAGGATTTTCTAGGTATTGCTAAAGATTTTGAGGATTTCAAGAATTAGAAGAAATCGCAAAAAACTCTTAAGGATTTTGTAAGCCCTACCTAGGATGTCAATGATATTTAGGAGATTGCAATCTATTCTAGCGAATACCTAGAGAAGATTTAGAAGGGAATAAAATGAAAGAAAATTTCAAAGAACTTCTAGGATTTTGGAGGATTTTGAGGATTTAACCGATTTCAAGAAATTTCATAAGGCTCTAAAGGATTTTGTAACCGTATCCAGTATATCAATGGTATTTAGAAGATTGCAAGTGATTGCAACAGATTTTCAGAGAACTTTAGAAAATGAATAAAACAAAATGGAATTCCAAGGGACTTCAAGAGATTTCTAAGGATTGAGTGCATTTAAAAAATTTCAAGAAATTTCAAAGCACCTTAAGGAATTTCAAAACCGTATTTAGGATGTAAATGATATTTAGATGAATGCAAGGGATTCCAATGGATTTCTAGAGAAGTGTAGGGAATAAATAAAAGGAAGTGGAATTCCAAGGGACTTTTAAGTATTTCTAAGGATTTTGGGGATTTGAGAGATTGCAAGGAATCGCAAGAGACTTTAGAGGATTTTGAAACCGTACTCAGGATATCAATGATACTTAGAAGATTGCACGGGATTCTTAAGGATTCCTAAAAGGGGTTTAGGAAATAAATAAAATAAAATGGAATTTCAAGAGATTTCTAGGGATTTCTAAGGATTTTAGGAATTCAACAAATTTCAGGAAATTTCAAAAGGCTATAAAGAATTCATTAACCGTTTCCAGAATATTAATAGTATTCAAAAGATTGCAAGGGATTGCAGGAGAGTTTTAGAAAACTCAAGGAAATAAATAAAACGAAATGAAATTCCTAGGGATTAATAGGTTTTTCTAAGGTTTTTTAGCATGTCACAGATTTCAATGAATCACAAAAGGCTTTAAGAGATTTCAAAACCATACTTAGGATATCGATCCTATTCAGGATACTGCAGGGGATTCCAATGGATTTTTTAGAGAAGTTAAGGAAATATATAAATGACATTCATAAGAATGCAAAGGATTCTAATGTATTTCTAAAGAAGTTTAAAAAATTAATAAAATGAAATGGGATTCCGAGGGACTTCTAAGGATTTTTAAGGATTTCTAAGGATTTCTAAGGATTTCGGAGGTTTAACCGATTTAAAAAAATTTTTAAAGGCTTTCAAGGATCTTGTAACCGTATCAAGGACATCACTAGTATTTGGAAGATTGCAAGGGATTCTAACAGATTTTCAGAAAACTTTAGGAAATAAATGAAACAAAACAAAATTCCAAGGGACTTCTCTCTTTTTGTAAGGTTATTAGGGATTCCAGAGATTTCAAGGAATCAGGATTCTCAGGGATGTTTGAAGAATTAAATAAAATTAAATGGAATTTTAAGGGAATTCTAAGGATTTCTGAGGAATTTAGGGATTTCAGAAATCACAAAAAATGGCAAAAGACTTTAAAGGATTTTAAAACCGTACTCAGAATATCAATGATATTCAGGACATTGTACGGGATTCTAAAGGATTCCTAGAAAATTTTAGGAAATAGATAAAATAAAATGGAATTTCAAGGGACTTCTAGGCCTATCTTAGGATTTTGGGAAATGAATAAATTTCAAAAAAATTTCTAAAGGCTTGAAAGGATTCCGCAACCGTCTCTAGGATATCAAGGGTATTCAGAAGATTGCAAGGGATTGCAAGAGATTTTTAGAGAACTTTAGGAAATAAATGAAATGAAATTCCAAGGGACTTTAAGGTTTTTCTACGGTCTTTGTGGATCTTAGAGAATTTAAGGAATTACAAGAGACTCTAAAGGATTTTTAAACGATATCCAGGATATCCGTAATATTTAAAAGATCGCAAAAGATTTCAGCGGATTTCTAGAGAACTATAGAAAACAAATGAAATGAAGTGGGATTTCAAAAGTCTCCTAAGCGCTTCTGAGAATTTTGCGGACTTTGAGGGGCTTCTAGGGATTTCTAAAGAATTCAGGGTTTTAGAGATTTAAAAAAATTTCAAGAGGCTTAAAAGGATTTCAAAACTGTACCTAGGATATCAATGATATTTAAGAGGATTGCAAGAAATTTTGACGGATTTCTAGAAGACTTTAGGAAATAAATGAAATGAAATAGAATTTTAAGCGACCTCTAGAGATTTTTCAGGATTAAGCGGATTTTAGATATTTAAAAAAATTTGAAAAGACCTTAAAGGATTTCAACCCGTGCCTAGGATATCAATGATGTTTAGAAAATTGGAAGAGATTCCAACGGACTGTGAGAAAACTTTAGAAAATGAAAGAAATGAAATTTGAGTTTAGGGGACTTCAAGGAATCTCTAAGGATTTGGGGGATATTAGAGATTTTAAGGAATTTTGAAAGGATATTCAGGATAATAATGTTACTTGAAAGATTGCAAGGAATTTCAACGAATTTATAGAGAACTTAAGAAAATAAATAAATTTCAAAGGAATTCTTAGGAACTTTTAAGGATTTTAAAGAATTTCAGGGATTTTAAACGATTTCAGGAATTTTAGAGATTTCAAGAAATTTTAAAAAACTTTAAAGGATTGTGAAACATACCCAGAATATCAATGATATTTAGATGAGTGCAAGTGATTCCAACGGATTTCTAGAGAACTTTAGGAAATAAATGAAATGAAAAGGAGTTTTAACGGACTTCTGGGGATTTTCAAGAATTTCAAGGATTTCAGAAATTCCAAGGAATTTTGAAAGACTTTAACGAATTTTAAAACCGTGCCTAGGATATTCATGATATTCAGAAGATTGAAAGGGATTTCAACAGATTTTGAGAGAACTTTAGGAAATAAGAAAAATCAAATTCAATTTCAGGGGACTTCAAAGGATTTCTAAGGATTTCGGGGATATTAGAGATTTTAAGAAATTAAAAAAAAAATAAAGAATTCTGAAACCATACCCAAGATATCAATAATATTTAGATGATTGCAAGTGATTCTGACGGATTTCGGAAGAAATTTAGGAAATAAATAAAATGAAAAGGAGTTTTAGGGGACTTCTAGGAATTTTCAACAATTTCAGGGATTTCGGAGATTTCAATGTATTTTAAAAGACTTTAATGGATCTTAAAACCGTGCCCAGCATATTCACGATATTTTGAAGATTGGAAGGGATTCCAATAGATTTCGAGAGAATTTTTAGAAATGAAAGAAATGAAATTTAATTTCAGGGGACTTTGACGGATTTCTAAGGATTTCGGGGATATTATAAATTTTAAGGAATTTTTAAAGACTTAAAGTGATTTAAAAACGATATTCAGGATAATAATGTTATTTGAAAGATTGCAAGGAATTTTAAAGGATTTTAGAAAGCTCAGAGATTTCAAGAAATTTTGAAAAAATATAAAGAATTCTGAAACCATTTCCAGGATATCAATGATATTCAGATGATTGCAAGTGATTCTAACGGATTTCTGAAGAACTTTAAGAAATAAATAAAATAAAAAGGAGTTTTAGGGGACTTCTAGAAATTTTTAAGAATTTCAGGGATTTCGGAGATTTCAAGGAATTTTCAGACTTTAATGGATCTTAAAACCGTGCCTAGGATATTCATGATATGTAGAAGATTGCAAGGGAATCAAACAAATTTCTAGGACACTTCAGAAATAAAATAAAATATGATGGAATTTCAAGGGACTTCTAGGGATTAATAAAGATTTCGGGGATTTCAGAGATTTCAAAAAATTAAAAAAAAATTTTTAAGGAACAAAGTGCATTATTGTGTAACCAAATAGTTTAATTAGTGTAGAGTTGATTTTCAACAAAAATTAAATGAATACATTTTTCGATAAACAAATTATTTGAAACCAAATGAAAACGAATTTTAAACAAAGTAGTTAAATTTTCAACTACAGAGGTGAATCTTGAGAAAATGAATTTTTAACAAGACTGTTGGAAATGGAAGCCAGAGAGACAAATTATCAACAAAAAAGTTGAATTTTGAACCCAAAAATATGATTTTTTATCATTTTAAACGTTTGGGGAAAAAGGTAATGTTTTGTTGAGAAGTTACATCATTAAATCAATAGTGTAATTTTTGAAAAAATAGTCGAATTTTTTAAAAAGCAGTTTGATATTTAATACAATAGTTAAATCTATACAAAAAAAAAAATTTAATCAAAAAGACTTATTTTGTATCAGAAAAGACAATTTTTCAACAAAATACATGCATTTTCAAACAAATAGTTAAATTTTCCACTAAAAAAGAATGATTTTTAATTGAAAATATTAATTTTCAACATAAAACGAAATAGTTACGTTTCCAGTTTAAGAATTAATTTCAAAAGAAACAAAAATTAATTTTTAATAAAATAGTTTCAGTTTAATCGAAGAGATACATTTTTATCTAAAATAATACATAAACATCAATAAAAGAAAAATGTTAACGAAAAAGGTCAACTTTCGACTAATTATTTAAATTTGTAAACTAGAAAATTAATTTTGAACCGAAAACGATAATTTTTAACAAAATACATGATTTTTTAAGTAGAAAAATCAATATTTAATTTCAAATATAAATTTTTAACAAAAAGCAGAAGAGTTACATTTTTAGTTAATAGAATTACTTCGCAACAATAAGAAAAAGCGAATATTAAAAAAATAGTTAAATTTTCTACCAAAGAAATGAGTCTCCAACTAAAATAATAAATCTTTTAAAAAAGGGAATTGACAAAAAAAGAGTTTAACCTTCAATTCAACAGTTGAATTTTCAGACCTAAAAATTAATTTTTAATCAAGAAGATTAATTTTTTACCAAAATAGACGAATACTCAATAAAATACATAAATTTCCAACAAAAGAGATAAATTTTAAAACTAATATAATAAATTTTAAGCAAAGAAGGAAATAAATTTTCATTAGAAGAAATTAATCTCCAATCGAATAGTTGAATTTTTAACCTTTAAAATTATTTTTAGCCAAGAAGATTAATTTTGTATAAAAAAGACGAATTTTCAATAAAATACATGAACTTCCAACCAAGTAGTTGAATCTTTATCTAAAGAGATGAATGTTTAACCAGAAATGACAAAGTTAACATTTCAGTTACAATAATTAATTTAAAAAAAATTAAAGCATTTTCGATAAAATAGTTAAATTTGTCTCCAAAGAGACATATCTTTAACCAAAGAAATTTATTTTTAGCAAATTATTTCAACTTTTAGCCATGTAGGTAAATTTTTAACAACAAAATATGACTTTCTAACAAACTTGTTGCATTTTGAAAAAAATAGTTAAATTCTTTAAAAATAATTACTTTCTCTATCGGGTTTTATTATTTCAGTTCGTATTAATGCGAAGAAACTAGAAAATGGAAAAAAGGGAAAGTACCGTTGCAGGGACATCTTTCGCAAAATTCGCTAAAGCTTATCATCAGGAAATGTACTAGACTTTATCTAAGTTCGTAACGATTCTTTGACAAACACCTGCCCTCAACCATGTTACCAATCGTAGTTTTCGGTTTTGCCCCCCTTCCCCTTTCTTCGAATTAGTAACGAAGTTTATGGACGGTCCCTAAAGATTATGAACAAGCAGCTAGTATGTTGGCAGATCATCTTCATACGGTTCAAATGATTTCTGACCTTACAGAAAATCATCCGACCTATACCCAAAATTTGAAACTGTACATCAACTCAATAAAAGCTACAAATAAATCCACTAAGATTACCTTCCGGGATCAGCCAAGACTGATAAGCTAAGCCAGAACGTTGCTATTCTTATTTCAGGGTCTCATTCCTACCTGGAAGATTCCAGCTTAGTGTCCTTAATGAAGACAACACAAAATTTAGATTGTAAGTGAAGTGATTTTACGTGATTCTTCTGATCCTGTTTGATAAGTCCAAAATTAATTTAAACTTGGTCCTCCATTACTGAACACTATCACTGAAATAATGTTTAGTCCCGAAAACAAAAAAATTTGGTTGCAGAGGAACAAGAATCTTCTAAATCTTCTAATCCTCTAATGTTCTACTTGTCCTAATTTCTAGCGGAGTTGAAAGGCTTGCGATCGTTAATCAAAAAATGACTTTCCTTGTTTTGTGTATCCACGCCAAGGAATAAATTAAAACTTCTCAAAGTACAAATTAGCTGCTAAGTAGCGCCTAACATGACGACGGGAAAATATTTGGTGGGATATTACACTAGATTGTATTAGAGCGATGAGCATCTTATCTGGTGAGGGTGTAGACTTTAGAGATTAACTGCGTTCTGTGAATGTGTATGGGTATCTGGCAAGACAGAGAAAGCGGGATGAGATGAGAAAAGGGTAAGAAGAATCGTAGAACTGTGAACGCTTGTCAACTGAGTTTTGTAGCGGACGCGTTAACAGCTAACTCGAAGCTACGTTAAATTAAACAGAAGGGAGATAAGTTTGGACGTGTCGCTAACTTTGCCTTCAGCCCGCTGCCCGACCTGGTTGCCCTCCTACCACTTTACCTATACCCTGCAGTAGTTTTACACTCGCAAGTTATTCGGATACCTCGATACGGGCGCTGCACGTTAGTTTGCTTTAGCTAAAAAGAGTAATTATTGTCTCAGAGGGTACAAGAGTTCTCCAAACATTCACTTTGGTTCAAACTCTTATTAAAATATTGATGCGGCAAGGGCCAGGGATGATCTAGCACTTTGATCAGACCATGTGTTTAGATTTGAAGATCTTGGCAAAATCTTTAAGACGTTGTGACATGATGAAGATCGCTTTCGTTTTTAAAACTGATGTCACTTATGATTCAAAACTAATGTTTTCAAAACTGATGTCGTGGACTCTATCGAGACCATGTTTAGATTTGTAGACCTTAACAATATCTTGAAGACGTTGTCACATGGTGAGGATAATTGTCTCCAAAATTGATTGCTACTATTAAACGATCTTTAAATTTGTTAACCAGGCTTTTCTTCATTAGACAATAACCTAGACAAAAAATTTAAAGATCGTTCATCCTGATTGACATTAGTTTTGGGAGCGACAACGATCCCCATCTTATCGAAACCGCTTCCAAATTTTTTTCAGCTTAAAATCTATCCACAAAGTCTTAGTGAGGCAATAAGGAAAAAGAGGATTGGAGAACAAAAGTTACACAATTTTAACAAAACGTCACATGGACCAGTAGAACAACAAAAATTATACATCTTCACCAGACAATAACTTAGCACAGAAATTTAAAGTTCATTCATCGTTTGGATATAGTGTCAGTAAACTCAAAGTATGGAAAATTTGTGCAATCACAAAACAATACAGTGCGACATTTCGCTGCAACGAGTGGCGAATTACAGCCGATAAAAAAGAGTTAGATTACTTTATGGCAGACGCTTTGGTTAAATTCAAAAGAGCGGAAACTCGTTCAGTTGTAACGTAGATCTCGCAATGAACCTGCAACGTAGGAACGTCCGGCGCACGTAGCTCGTATATTATCAGAATGGGAGTATAATTAGTTAGAATAACGGAAGATAAAGCGGCGCCATTACGAAAGCGCTGCAATAAATGTAAATCAGGCACCCGCGAAACCGGCAATAATTCCCGCATAAAAACACTGGCGCGTCATCCGGCTCTATTATCCACCAGCGTTAGACTCCATTTCCGAGAGCTCTTTGTGTTCGGAAGTGGATGAACCTTTTTGATGCAAGTGTTAATGGGGGTCAGTTTTGGGGAGTTTTTAACGATGGGTTCAACTGGTTCTTTCCAGTAATGCTAATGTGGGCAATTGTTTTTATCTTTTCAGAATTCTTCTTGCGAGTCTGGGTTAGTAGGGTCATCCTTTAGAGGTTGTTAGAATTGTTAGATTTTTTTGGTTGCGTTTAGGAATGCTTAGAGAATTGCTAACGCTTTTTTATAATAACAAGTTGATAGAGGTTTCTTCTAGGCTGCTACATCATGTTGACAAGGCATTGTTGCTGTTATTCTAGAAACTACTAACTGCATCAAACTTATAAATCCAGTGTTAGAAATTTGTTAACAGAAAAAGTACAGAAGATGTTGCCTTCGCAATTTTTTTTTTATTTACATAGAAAGGTGACCACAGTAAGCGGCACATAAGAGAACATGAGTAGGATGCTCCGCTTGAATAAACCACTGCCTTTGTGCACGAGCAGCCTGGAATTTCCGAGATCGAGATCTGTAAAGGGGATGGGACCAACTTGGCAGCGCGAAGCGTTTGCAGTTTCAAACGCTCGACAAAGAGTTGGGTTGTCTCGGTGGAGGACAGGGTAGCAAAGTAGCGTGCTTTGTGCGGTGAGTGAGACGCCAGTCTTTATGGCACTGCTCGGCCATAACGACGCTCGTAGCATTGTGCTATGTAAACCTTGCCAGTCTTGGCACAAAACCGTAAGGACTTCTCGTAATGCACGAAACTATAAAAGAAATGAATGTCAAGTGAGACCGGTTATCCTTTTTAATGTCGCTCCAGCTTATAGAAAATCCGGTCTTAACGTCAGGGGCCCATTCCATTTTCGCCAGAATAGTAGAGTGGTTCCTACCCTATCCTCCAGATCGAACGGATCGTCTTCGAGAGCCGATTTGGTCTGGAGAACTCTTGAATTGCGAAGCTCGACTCGTCGCAGTCTTAATTAACGTTGAAGCATTGTTAGAGGATTCTGACTGCTGGGTTTCCTGAAGAACTCGATTAGCCCAAAGGAAGCTTTGTTTCCAGATGAAATTTGAGACTGCAGTCTCCCTTCCATCAGAGTCTTCTTTGACGACTTAATTCTCATCAAAGACTCCAAATAAGGATTTTTGGGTAGAGTACAGTTCTTGCCTTCTGAGTGAATTTGTACATTAAGGACTTTTCCTCTTGATCTATTTTTTTTCTCTCTTCGTAGACGCGACGATTTAATAACGAAAGCTCGATAAACGTCAAAGAGCAAGGGCAAATAGAGCCGGGTTGAGGTAGTTGGAGCAAGGAATGGAGAGAGTAACGACAGAAAGTGTCGTTTTTGCCTTGTCTATAGCCCTGGGAAAATTGCTGCCGGTTAGAAATGACAAAACAAGCGACATGATTGTAAGAGGGCGGAGTCGCAGAGGTTTTCAGAGTAGGAGTGCTGGAGGAACTTCTGCTTTTGATAGTTATGATTGCTGCCTCCGTTATGGGAGGACGATTCGCTACCCGCTGAGAGGTTCTAGTCACCTCCTCACTCTCCGCTCTGATTTTCAGCAGCATCCTTCCATTTCTCATTAAACTTGCGTAAAAACTGCAAATTTTTTTTCATTCTTGTTGAGAATTAATTATTACTTTTTGGTCAGAATGGAATAGAAACGAGTATGTCAAAACGTGGGGATAATGAAATCCACCCGCTTCCTTCTTATCGGTTCATAGTGACAACTGATCAAATATGCTGACTATATCAATTAATATACAAATCAATAAGGTAGGGAGGATTACATAACTCCTCACGTTCATTTAGGTATTTTTTCTTAATTGTCTCTTAAATTAAAATATAAAAAAATAAGTGAATTTCGCAAAGTAGAAGTAAAAAAGTTTTTGGTTGAAGATTTTTTTTTGGTGTTTCAAATTGATCGTTTACAGTTTTAAATTTAACTATTTGGTCAAAAATTAATTTTTTTGTTGGTGGTTCATCTCTGGTTAAAAATTAATCTACTTTCTAAGTAATCAAACAATTGGTGAAAATTACATTTTTTAAATAAAAAATGCATTAATTAATTTTTCTAAACTAAAAATTGAACTATTCTAATTTTAGCTCAAAATTTATCTCATATAGTTGAAAATTCACCAACTTGGCTGAAAGATAAGCTGCTTTATTAAAAATGCATTTTACTTGTTAAAGATTTTTAACTTAAGTTGAAAATGATTAAGTGTATAATTTTACTTTTATGATAAAAATTATAATTTTTTTTTAAATTATTATTTTTTCGTTAACACTTTTCCTTTTTTTAAATTTATTTTTTTAACTGAAAATTTAACGATTTCATTTTTTGTGGAGAATTTTTTTTCTTTGTTATAAATTTATGCATTTTGTTAAAATCTCGTGTTTTTTTATAAATAATTAAGGTTTTACATTAAAAAGTCTTTTTTTTTTATTTGACAAATGAATTATTTTGTCGATAATTTGTTTTTCGGTTAAGAATTAATTTTTTTTTTAAAACCTTACTATTTCTGACTGTAAGAATATCCTTCTTGGTTAAATTTGTAATATTTGGTTATAAATTGATGTATTTTATTAAAAGCTTTTTTTCTGTGGAAAACTAATATTCTTAATTAAGATTTTATCATCTTGACTTAGAGTTAAGCTAATTTATAAAAAATTTATTGTTTGTTTGAGTATGCATTTTTCAAGTTGATAATTCATCTCTTTAATTCAAAATTTAAGTATTGTTAAAAAATCGCTGTTTTTAATTGGCTATTTAATTTTTGAGTGTAAATTTAACTATTGCAATTGAAAATTGCACTTTTAATTCAAATTCATCTTTTCTATTAGAAATTATACTATTTGTTTAAAGTTTTACTAAATTAATTTTTCTAATTGAAAATGTCAGTTTTCTATTTTCAGTCTAAAATTTATCTATTTCAGTTAGAAGCCCAACTATTTAGCTAAAAATTTATGTTTTTGGTTAAAAATCCAATTATTTAGTCAAAATATTTTGCTTTGCAAATAGTTATTAATTTCGTGTAAAAGTCCTTTTTGGCTAAAAATTCAACTGCTTTGTAAAAAATCCGTCTTTCTGGGTAAAAAATTAATCTTGGCTAATAACTCATGTTTTTGGTTAAAAATTCAACATATATGTTAAAACTTTCCTGATTTGTAGAAAATGCAAGAACAAAATGTCAAATAAAATAAAATAAAATAAAAAATATAAATTCTTAAAAAATAAAAAATTAAATCGCACTTTAAAAAAATCGTTTTTAGTTTAGAGATTTATTTACAAATTAAAAATTTGAATAGTTTGTTAAAAATTCGTTTTTTTTGGTAAAAATGTATTTATAATTGGAAATTTAAGCAATTTGTTCAAAAATTATTTTTTTGTTCATTAAAAATTAGTTCTTTCTCTGTAGAAAATCAATCTGCATAGTTGATTATTATCAACCAATAAGATTAACTTGGGTTTTTAATCAAAAGCTTATATATTTTGTTAAAAATTGAACAATATCATTAAAAAGTGATTTTTTTTTTTGGAAGTTAGTATATGTCAAGTTTAGGTGGTGTAATCCACTGTAATTTTATGTAATCCAGGGGTAGTCTATGCAATCCAGAGTAATTTAGGACAATCCAGTACACTCTTAGGTGATCCAGAGTAATTTTGTGCAATTTGGTGTAATTATAAATAATTTATAAAAATCTAATTTAATACAGAGTAATCCTGTGTAATGCGAAGTAATTTTAGGATGATACAGAGTATTTTTGTGTAATCCATAGTAATATTAGGTAATCCAGAGTAATTTTGTCCAAATAAAAGTATTATTAAGTAATCCAAAGTAATCTTTTACAAGTCAGAGTAATTTTCTGTAATCCAGAATGATATTCGGTAATCCAAAGTAATCTTGTGCAATCCTTGATAATATTGTACAATCCAATGTACTGTTAGGTAATCCAGAGTAATCCTGTGCAATTCGGTGTAATTTTAGATAATTTATGGAAATATTATATAATCCAGAGTAATCCTGTGCAATTTGGTGTAATTTCAGATACTTTATGAAAATATTATTTAATCTAGAGTAATCCTGTGTAGTCCGGCATAATCTTATGTATTTCAGAGTATTCCTGTGTAATCCATAGTTATCTTAGGTAATCCAGAGTTATCTTGTACAATTGAAAATACTCTTAGGTAATGCAGATTTATTCTGTACAACGTGGAGTAATCTTTAGTTATTTATGGTAATCTTCGGTAATCTAGAGTAATTTTGTGCAATTTAGAATAATCTTGTACAATCTATTTTATTTTCAGGTAATCTAGAGTAATACTGTGCAATGTGGAGTAATTTAAAATAATCAATAGAAATCTTATTTAATCCAGAGTAATGCTGTGTAATCCAGACTAATCTTAGGAAAATCTAGAGTGATCATGTGTAATCCGGAGTAATCTTATGTATTCAGAATATTTATGTACAATCCATAGTAATCTTTAATATTCCAGAGTAATCTTGTACAATTGAGAGTACTCTTAGGTAATGCAGAGTAATTCTGTACAACGTAGAGTGATCTTCAGTAATCCAGAATAATTTTGGGTAATCCAGGGTAATCGTGTACAATCCAGTGTACTGTTAGGCAATCCAGAGTAATCCTTTGCAATGAGGAGTAATCTTAGGTAATCCAGAGTAATTTTGTATATAGAAGTAATAAAGACTAATTAGGTAATAGACTGCATTTTTAGTTTATCTTCGGAAAAAAGTCTTGATTTTCTGAAAATTATAATATCATAAAGAAATTGATACTTTTATGTATCGACGCCTTCATTTAATACCGCTCCACGTCTCTTTTAAGCGGTGTACAGCTCTTCGCTGTATTTGATATATATATATATATATATATATATA
>JAUELO010000020.1:490635-510792 GCA_032357855.1 Amphibolips quercusostensackenii
GGCGCCACGAACTTAGGAAACTTTGACATCATGGTGTATAGACTATACTCCAGTAAGAAAAGTAGAAACATTGTACTTAATGCATACGAGTACTATACTAAATTACTACAACTTCTATTCATTGTTTTTCAGAAACCTGTATTGATATTATTTTGCCCTGAGAAGCTGTAAGAAACTAATGTTTCAAGACTACATTGATTAAGATGAAATATTGTTCAGACAAGTCTTTTACGAAACTAAAATTCTTCTAAGATCACGTTTTTAATGAAGCAATCGTGCGTATAAAAAGTTAATTCTTTGCAAATTTGATGGACTATTTTTTTCAATTTTCTTCTATATCACCCGGAAATTTGTTCGAATTCACAAAAAAAAAATATATTTTTTCATTAAAAAATAATTAGATTTAGAGGTGGCGCAAACCCCATGAAGCTTAAACAATCTTCAATTATAGTGAGGTAAGAAGGTAAATAAAGACAACAAAAATATTGTTTAAACAATTGATTATTATTAATGAAAAATAATATTATCTTCGAAAAATATTAGAAAGTTGCGTTTTTGTTTAAAATAGTCAACTTTTTGTTTACTATTTACTTAGATTTTGGTGATAATTATTAAAATATAACAAAAATAATTGTTTAAGCAAATTATCATTGCTCAAAACTGTCTGCGTATATAGTAATGCTAGAGCTGCTTTTTTAATTTGCATAAAACATATATGCATAATATGCATAAAATTAGAAAAAAATTTTCCAATACATTTTGGACCAACCTAATGTAAATAATGTTCAATATCAAAATTCACTATCTTTCCCCTATTTCCCCTTTTTCTTGTTGTCTCGACTTAAAATTACATTTTTTTTTGACGATTCATGTTTTCGGAATAAAAGTCAAACGTTTTTAAAATAGTTAGACTTTATTACATAAAATATTCAACCCTGTTAATGACAATGTATATCTTTTCGTAAAAAATTAATGTTTTCTTGTTAGACAGTTTATTTGTGTAGTTTAAAATGTATCTTTCTTGTTTGAAAATTAACTTTTTGGTGAAATTTCGGCTTTTTTATGAAAATCTGTTTTGGTAACAGATTTCGCTTAAAATTAAGTTTTTTGGCTGAAGATTCCTAATTTTATAAAAATTTTGTTGGTGTAAAAACTTATTAAAACTAACAATTCACTTTTTGCATTTTGATTGAAAATTTATTCTTTTTAGATACAAACTTAAGCTACTTTAGAATTTCAACTCTTTGGTTAAAAATTCGTCTTTTTTGGTATAAATTTTACCTTCCTGGTTGAAAAATAATTTTTTTGGTTAAAAATTAATATATTTTATATAATTGAATAGATAAATTTGTTTTAGAAAATTCCTTTGCCATCTTTTTCAGTTAATAATTAAACTTTTCAGTTAAAAATTAAACTTCTTTAATTAAAACTAGGTTTTGTTATTGAAGTGCATGTTTATGTTAAGTAAAAATGGTAGAAATAATGGCTGTGGTCTTATCCAATTTTGTAGAAAATTCATCCTTTTTGGCAGAAAATTAATCATTTTGTCATAAAATTGATCTTTTTTGGTTATTAATTCAAAAATTTTGTCGAAAATTCAACGATTTTTTTGCAAATGAAATTATTTCCTCAAAAATCAACTTTCTGTGTTGAAAATCCACATATCAACGTTAAAAATTCAGCTTTCTTGGTTGAAAGTTGTACTATATTGTTAAGACCGTGCATAAACAGAAAAATGCTTTTATGGTGAGACTTCGTGACATGAAAAATTTTGGTCAGCATTACATTACTTATTCTAATGATCATTTCTAGCGTGCGTATTATTACTTTACCTTAAATGCAACTAATTTTTTATAAATTGATTACAACTTTACACTTATAACTGAAATTTCAAAAAAATTGTTTAAATAATTTGTTATTGTTTTTGACAATTTTCTTTTAGAATAGAGTTAAAAAGTCGCACTTTTTCAAACAAAAAAATCACTTTTTGTTTAGTTTTAAATTAAGGCGAGGTGACGACTAATTAATATAAAGAAAATAATTGTTCAAACAATTTAGTATTATTGGTAATAATACTTCCTTAGAATAGTGATAGAATATTGCAGTTTTTCAAAAAATGTTTCCACTCTATGTTTGTTTTTTTTTCGAGCATAAGTAGTAAACAGAGTTTATGGTGGGACAAACTACCAATTTTCGTTATAATCACATTGTTTATTTAATTGATAATTTCTAGCGCGTGTATTATGATTTTACCTTGAGCATTAAGAATCCGTATGAAACCTCAGAAAAATGAGAAAAATATTTATAGGCTCTCAATCTGAGAAAAGTTTTACTGATTCAAAGAAATTTTTTTGGTTCTATGAAATGGTTTCTTGCTCTGGTAAAAATTTTATCTCACTTAAAAATTATTTTCTTTATTTTAAAGTTATTCTTTGTTAAATAGAGTAGAAAATATTAAATAACTTAGGGATTCTACTTGGATTACGTAACAGCTACTTTTTGATTTAAAATTCAATTATTTTGCTTAAAATCCACCTTTATGCTTGAAAATTCAACTGTTATGTTGGAAATTATTCTTTTTTAGGTTAAAAATTTAAATATTTTGGCAGAAAATTTAATTCTTGATTAAAGCTCATTTTAGGGTTGAAAAGTGAAACCAAAATTTTTTTTGGATGATAATTAAAATTTTTTTTTGAAAATTGGTCTTTGATTCAAAAATTCTTTTTTTTTTTAGTAGAAATTGTAAATTTCTTGGATAAAAATCCAAATTTTTGGTTGAAAATTAACCTTCTTTGCTTGAAAATTTAACTATTTTGTTTTGAAAAATTGGTTCAACCACTTTGTTAAGAAATAATTATTTTGTTAAAGATTCATATTTTCAGTTGAAAACTCACCTTTTTAGTTAAAATTTTAACTATTTTGTGAAAAACTGATCTTCTTTTACTGAAAATTTAATTACTTTCGGTAAAAAAACTCTTTTTTTCTTGGTTAAAAATTCAACTATTTTTGTAAATTAATCTGATTTGGTTGGCGATTTTTTGGTTGAATTTAACTGTCTGATTTCTAATCCCTTTCTTAGTTAATGATGCATCATTTTAGTTGAAAGTTCAACACTTTAAATAAAAACTCATTTTTTCTGATTAATTTTTTAAACTGAAAATGCAGATTTTCCATTTCTGGTTAAAAATTAAGTTATTCGTTAAAAATTAAACTGTTTTGTATAAAAATTGTATTTTCGACTAAAAAATTTAACTATTTGGTTGAAAATGTATGTAACTTTCATTAAACTTCTCTTTTATGAAACCCTCTTCTATTAAAATTTTAACTGTTCTACAAAACTTCGTATTTTTGGCTCGAAGAATTAACAGTTTATCGAAAAATATAACTAGTAAATTAAAAATTTATTTTTTATACTGAAAACTCATTTTTTCAAATAATTCTTTAAACTGAAAATGTAATTTTTTAAATTTTTGGTCGAAAATTGAGCTTTTTATTTAAAAATAAATTGTTTTGTGAAAAGTATGTATTTTCGGCTTGAAAAATTAACAATTTAGTACAAAATTCAATTAATCGCTTGGAAATTTATTTCATTAATTGGATACTCATTTTCTTAAATAATTTATTCAATTCAAAATGTACCTTTTTCATTTTTTGTTGAAAATTAGCTGTTTTATTGAAAATTCTACCGGCTTGTCAAAAATTTGTGTTTTTGTCTTAAAAATTTAACAGTTTAGTAGGAAATGTAACAATTTTGTTAAAAATTTATGTCATTTTTTGAAAACTCGTTCTTTTAAAAAATCTTATTATTTGTTTAAAATTGCATTTCTTTGGTTGGAAATTCATCTCCTTGTTAAAATGTAACCTTTTTTGTTCAAAAAAGCAACTTTCTGGTGAAAAATTAATCAGTTTGAGTAGAAAATTAACCTTTTGGTTAAAAAATTTTTGTCGAAAATTCGAAACAACAAATTATCTTTAGTTGATGATTCATCTCTCTCTGAAACATTTAACCTTTCTTAGTTAAAGATTCTCAACTTGAAGAAATTTGATCTTTTAATGGTAAAAATGCAAATGCGTGGGTAAAAATGACATTTTTGTTGAAAATTCAGATTTCTGAGTTGAAAATTCATTTTTTTTTATATTTAAAATTTAACCATTTGGTTGAAAGAGCATTTTTTTTAAAATACCTCTTTATTGGTAAATGTTTAATTACTTGATTGAAAATTCGTCTTTCTTGACAATTCGACAAATTAATAGAAAATGCAACTCTTTTGCAGGAAATCAGTTTTTTCCATTAAAAACTATTTTTTGAAACAAAAAATTAACTATAACATTTCTAGTTAAAAATTGGTCTTTCTGGTTTCAAAATAAAATTATTTTGTTGAAAATTAATTAGGTTTGCTTAGACTTCTTTTTGTTTTTGTAGACTTGATTAAAAATTGACCTAATTATTGAAAAATTTATTAATTTTTTTTTCAAAATGCGTTTTTTTTAGTTGAAACTAATTATTCTTAATTAAAAATTCATTTTCTTTGTTAAAAAAGTAATTGTTTGTTTGAAACTTTAACAAAGTTAAAAAAAATGTCAAACTACTTTTTGGATGAAAGCAACAATTATTTTTAAAAAATTATTTACTTAGTTTATTTAGTATTTAACCGCGGATTGTGTATATTTATAGAATTTCTTATTCCTAATTTTAGAATTTGTGGAAATTTTACTAATTGAACTATTAATTGAGTGCTTAATTAATAAGCAGGTCATTAGTCACTGATGAAGTCATTGTTCACTGACGAATTCATTGATTACTGATAAAGTCATTGGTCACTAATAAGGACATTTGTCACGTATAAAGTTATTAGCCACTGATAAAGTCATTTATCACTGATGAAGTCATTGATCACTGATAAAGTCATTGTCACTAATAAAGTAATTGGTCTCTGATGAAAATAAGGTCACTGATGAAGTCATTAATCACTGATGAAGTCATGTGTTCTTAATGATATAATCTGTTAAAGGAGAAGAAGAACTTTAAGGAAAAGGAGAGCGTTTTCCAAATAGTTCAAGAACTTAGTTCTTGTTCTGTGAACCAACGTAATTTGAAAAAAAAAAATAGGGATGATTTTGCATTCCTAATTTTATAACTTGTGAAAATCTTACTAATTAAACTATTTATTAAGTGCTTAATCAATTATGAAGTCATTAGTCACTGACAAAGTCATTGTTTACTAACGAATTTATTGATTACTGATGAAGTCATTGGTCACTGATGAGGTTATTTGACACTGATAAAGTCATTGTCACTGACAACGTCAATGGTCACTGATAAGGTCATTGTCGCTGATAAAGTCATTGTCACTGATAAAGTAATTGGTCACTGATTAAACTAAGGTCACTGATGAAATAATTGATCACTGATGAAGTCATGTGTTTTCAATGATCTAATATGTTAAAGGAGGAGGAGAACTTTAAGGAGAAGGAGAGCGTTATGTAAGTAGTTCGGAAGCTTAGTTCTTGTCCTGTGAACCTACGTAATTTGGAAATAATAAATAAAAAGGAATGGCTTTTGATTCTCAATTTAAGCACTGGTGGAAATTTTTTTAATTAAACTATTTATTAAGTGTTTAAATAATGAGGAACTCATCAATCACTGATAAAGTAATTGGTCACTAACGAATTTATTGATTACTAATTAAGTCATCGGTCACTGATAAGTTTATTTGTTACTGATAAAGTCATTGGTCACTGATAAGTTTATTTGTTACTGATAAAGTCATTGTCACTGATGAAGTCCTTGGTCACTGATAAAGTCACTGTCACTAATAAAGTAATTGGTCACTAATGAAGTCATGTGTTCTCAATGATCTAATATGATAAAGGAGAAGGAGAACTTTAAGGAGAAGGAAAGCGTTATGTAAGTAGTTCAGAAGCTTAGTTCTTGTCCTGTGAACCTACGTAATCTGGAAATAATAAATGAAAAGGAATGGCTTTTGATTCCTAATTTTAGAACTTGTGGAAATTTTTTAAATTAAACTATTTATTTAGTGTTTAGATAATGAGGAACTCATTATTCACTGATAAAGTAATTGGTCACTAACGAATTCATTGATTACTGATGAAGTCATTAGTCACTGATAAGTTTATTTGTTACTAATAAAGTCATTGTCACTGATGAAGTCCTTGGTCACTAATAAAGTCACTGTCACTAATAAAGTAATTGGTCACTGATGAAGTCATTGATCACTGATGAAGTCATGTGTTCTCAATGATCTAATTTGTTGAAGGAAAATGAGAACTCTAAAGAGAAGAAGGGCGTTGTGTAAATAGTTCAGAAGCTTAGTTTGAACCTACGTAATCTGAAAAAAAAAAAAACAAAAAGGAAGGGATGACATCTATTCCTAACTTTAGAACTTGTACAAATTTCACTAATTCAACTAATAATTGAGTGTTTAATTCAAAAGGGAACTCATTATTCACTAATTGTGTAATTGGTCACTGACGAATTCATTGATTACTGATAAAGTCATTGGTCACTGATAAATTCATTTGTTACTGATAAAGTCATTGTCACTGATGAAGTCTTTGGTCACTGATAAAGTCATTGTCACTGATAAAGTAATTGGTACTAATGAAATTAGGGTCACTGATAAAGTCACTGATCACTGATGAAGTCATGTGTTCTTAATGATCTAATCTGTTAAAGAAGAAGAAGAACTTTAAGGAGAAGGAAAGTGTCTTCCAAATAGTTCAAGAACTTAGTTAAAACTAATTCTGAAAAAATAAAATTCGAAGGGATAGTTTTTCATTGCTGATTTCGGAACTTGAGGAAATTTTACTAATTGAACTATTATTTAAGTGTTTTATCAACTATAAAGTTATACGTCACTGATAAAGTCACTATTTACTGACGAATTGATTGATTACTGATGAAGTCATTGATCACTGATTAAGTCATGTATTCTCAATGATCTAATATGTTGAAGGTCACTGATAAATTCATTTGTAACAGATAAAGTCATTGTCACTGATAAAGACCTTGGTCACTGATAAAGTCATTGTCACTGATAAAGTAATTGGTACTGATGAAATTAGGGTCACTGATAAAGTCATTGATCACTGATGAAGTCATGTGTTCTTAATGATCTATTCTGTTAAAGAAGAAGAACTTTAAGGAGAAGAAAAGTGTTTTTCAAACACTTCAAGAACTTAGTTCTTGCCCTGTGAACCTACGTAATCTGGAAAAAACAAATCAGAAGGGATGATTTTTCATTCCTGATTTCAGAACTTGTGGAAATTTCACTAATTGAACTATTAATTAAGTGTTCAATCAACTATGAAGTCATTAGTCACTGATAAAGTTATTGCTCACTGACTAATTTATTGATAACTGATAAAGTCATTGATCACTGTTTAAGTCGTGTGTTCTCAATGATCTAATATGTTGAAGGAGAAGGACAACTTCAAGGAGAAGGAGGGCGTCGTGTAAATAGTTCAGAAGCTTAGCTTGAACCTACGTTATCTGGAAAGACCAAAAAGAAAGGAATGAAATTTCATTCCTAATTCTAGAACTGGTAGAAATTTTTCTAATTAAACCAATAATTAAGTGTTTAATTAATGAGAAACTCATTATTTACTGATTAAGTAATTGGTCACTAACGAATTCATTGATTACTGATAAAGTCATTGGTCACTGACGAAGTCCCTGGTCACTGATGAAGTATTTGTCACTGATAAAGTAATTGGTCACTGATGAAATTAAGGTCACTGATGAAGTCATGTGTTCTTAATAATCTAATCTGTTAAAGGAGGAGAAGAACTTTAAGGAAAAATAGAGCGTTTTCTATATAGCTTAAGAACTTAGCTCATGTCTTGTAAACCTACGAAATCTGGGAAAAACAAATAAAAAGGGTTGATATTTCACTCCTAATTCCAGAACATGTAGAAACATCACTAGTTGAACTATTAGTTAAGTGTGTTTTTAATTATGAAGTCATTAGTACTGATAAAGTCATTGGTAACTAATCAATTCATTGATCACTAATGAACTCATTGATCACTGATAAAGACAACAGTCACTGATGAAGTCATTGGTCACTTATAAAGTTATTATCACTAGTAAGTCCTTGGTCACTAATAAAGTCATTGATCACTCATAAAGTCGTGGTAACTGATAAAGTCATTGATCACTAATAAAGTCATTGATTACTGATGAAGTCATCGGTCACTTATTAAGTCATTCACCACTGATAAAGTCATTGATCACTGATAAAGTCATTGGTCACTTATAAAGTCATTGATCACTGATAAAGTCATCAGTCACTGATGAGGTCATTTGGCACTTATAAGGTCATTGTTACTGATGAAGTCCTTGGTCACTAATAAAGTCATTGAGCTCTCATATATTCATTCTCACAGATAAAGTAATTGGTTACTGAGGAAGTTGAGGTCACTGATGAAGTCATTTATTACTGATAAAGTCATTGATCACTAATGAAGTCATTGGTCGTTGATAAAGTCATTGATCACTGATGAAGTCATTAATTACTGATACTGTCATTTGTCACTAATGAAGTCATTGATCACTAATGAAGTCATTGGTCTCTGATAAAGTGATTTATCACTAATGAATTCATTGAACACTGGTGAAGGTAATGATCAATGATGAAGTCATTGATTACTGATGAAGTCGTTGATCATTAATTAAGTCATCAGTCAATGATGAAGTTCTCGGTCGCTGATAAAGTCAATGTTACTGATGAAGTCCTTAGTCACTGATAAAGTCATTAATTACTCATAAAGTCATTCTCACAGATAAAGTAATCGCTCACTGAGAAAGTTAAGGTCACTGATGAAGTCATTAATTACTAATAAAGTCTTCGATCACTGATGAAGTCAATGGTCATTGATAAAGTCATTCATTACTAATGAAGTCATTGATTACTGAAAATGTCATTTGTCACTGATGAAGTCATTGATCACTGATAGAGTCATTGGTCTCTGATGACGTCATTGATCACTGATAAATTCATTGATCACTGGTTAAGGTCATGATCAGTAATGAAGTTATTGATTACTGATCAAGTCATTGATCATTGATAAAGTCATCAGTCAATGATGACGTCATTGGTCGCTGATAAAGTCAATATCACTAATAAGGTCCTTGGTCACTAAAAAGTCATTGATTACACTTAAAGTCATTCTCACAGGTAAAGTAATTGGTCACTAACGAAGTTAAGGTTACTGATGAAGTTGAGGTCACTGATAAAGTCATTGATCACTGATGAAGTCATTGATCACTGATGAAGTCATTGATCACTGATGAAGTGATTTCTTCTCAATGGTCTGATATGTTGAAGAAAAAGGAAAACCCTAAGGAGAAGGAAAGCGTGGTCTAAATAGTGCAGAAGCTTTGTTCTTGCCCTGTGAACCTACGCAAAATGAAAAAAAAACAAATAGGAAGGGTTCATTTCTCATTTCTTATTTTAAAATTTGTGAAAATTTTACTAATTAGGCTTGTGGTTGTGTGTTTAATCAATGATAAAGTCATTGTTCACAGATGAAGTCGTAGATCACTGATGAAGTCATTGATCTCTGATTAATTCATTTTCACTGATGAAGTCGTTATTTACTGATAGAGTCATTGGCCGCTGATAAAGTCATTGATCACTGATGAAGTCATGTATATTCAATTATCTAATTTGTTGAATTTCAAACTTAAAAAGGTCGGCTTTCAAAAAAAATTTTATAGTTACATTTTCAATCACCAAAACTTTTTTTTCAAAGAAGAGATGAATTTTTACTGAAATTACGAATTACTAACAAATAGAAACAACTTAGAACAATGCGTTCCAACTCTCCACAAAGAAGTTAGACTTTCTTCGTATGTCAAAATTTTGAAATAAATAATTTTACCTTATTGTAAAATTTACTTCTGAATGTTTCTAAACATTATTAATAGAAAAAAAATTTTAATTGTAACTGAATGTTTAATAATAAAAAATAACTATGTTCTTAACATGTTTCTACCACACTATAATTTGTCAACTTTCTTACAGTTTCTAAACTACAAGAAAAAATTTAATTATTTGCAAAAACTTATCTTAAGGAATTCGAAAAAAGATTCAGAGCTTTCTGATAATTACGAAAGATATTAGGATTTTAAGTTTTATTTGAGATTTCTGTGAAAATTTCAAACTGTTCAGGTGTTATTTTTTTAAAATAATTTTTCATGTTTTGAAGATTTTAAAATATGTGATAAAAAATATAAAAAATTGTAAGGCAATTTTTCTAATTTTAATTAAACTAAATTTTACCGAATGTCAAGAGAATGAGAAATATATTCTTAAGGTTCATGGGACACAATTTTAGAGAAAAATTTGAGTAATTCTAAAAGAATTTCAAAAGTTTTGAAACAATTCAAAAATAATTACAATTCATAAGGATATTATAGGATTATCGTTAGGTATTACGAAAATGAAAAAAAATTCAGTTTTCTATAAAAAATTAAAATGATTTTTTATCTCGAAAAATATGTGAAAAAAGATTTTAAAGCAGAATGTTTCAACTTGGTAAGATTCAAAAATCAAAATCGAGTGAATTTAAGAAATATTTAGAAGAATTAAAGAGATTGAAAAGAATTTTAAACTTTAAAATTTTTAAAATTTCGAGAGGTTTCAAGAAAATAAATTTTTTTTTTAGGATTTCTGAAAAAAATTTTAAGGTTATAGGAAATTATTTTTTTATTTAAAAAATTTTTTTAAATTGTAAGAAGAATCAAAGTTTCTAGAAAAACAGATAAACTTTCAAGCTGAAAATGTCAATTCTCTGCGAAGCAGTTGAATATTTAACCAAATTTTTCAATTTTATTTGAAAAAGACTTTTTAGTCTATAACGAAAAAAGTTATACAAAATGTTAAATTTTAATGTTGAAAAGACGAATTTTCTACAAAACAGTTTCATTTCTAACACTAGAATATACATTTTTATCATAAAAGTTCATTTTCAACCAAATAATTTAATTTAAAAAATATCCGGTTAGTCTTCTATCATAAATGGAAAAGTTTAATTTTTATTTCTATAAACTGATTTGAAAAAATGTTTAACATATTGTTTTCACTTTTAGCCTAGTAGTTCAATTTCCAATTGAGATATTTCAGTTCCTAATGGCAAATTTAATAGTTGTATTATCCAACTAATAATAATTAATTTTAAACCAAAAATGGAATAGTTTTATTTTTAGATAAAAAAGTACTTTTCAAACAAAAAATCAAACAATTTTTTTTTAACCATTAAATCTTCAACTAACAAAATAAATTTTTCAATAAGCAGTTTCATTTTCACTAAGTATGTAGTTAAATTTTCAAAAAAAAAAGAATCATTTTTAACCAAAAAAATGAATTTTCAACAACGAAACGAATTTCTATCCAAAAAAGATAAATAAGCAATTAAACAGTTGAATTTTTAACTAAAAACGATCAATTTTTAACACAAAATGTAATAGTTAAATTTTTATATAAAAAAAAAATTAATTAAAAAAAATGTTTCAACAAAATAGTCAAGTCTTAACCAATAAAATGAATTTTTTTAAGTAGTATAAACTTCAACTAGCTAGTCAAATTTTCAAGCAATAAAATGAATTTCTAACGAACATTGAAATACTTGAGTTTGTAACTAAAAACAAATAATTTTCACCCAAAAGAAAAAATAGACAAATTTTCAGTAAGAAAGTTGATTTTCACAAAAAAAAAAATAATTTTTAGCAAAACAGTTAAACCTTTAAACAATAAAGAAAATCAACAAAGCATATATACTTTAAACCTGGCTTACTTATCTGATTAAGTGACCGATTTCTCACTGGTTCAAATTCAAAAAGCAGAAAATGAAACCTGTTCGAATTTTTAGAAATTTAAAACTGTCTTCTACTTAAGTAAAATCATGGGTATCTTTTGAAAAATAATTGATATTATGCTTAGGTTAAGCAAATTTTTTCAGTACTAGTTCAAAGTTTGCTAGTTCTAGTTTTCGAGTTATTGATCACTGATGGAGTCACTGATCACTGGTTGAGTCACTGATCACTAAAAAAGTTATTGATCACTGGTGAAGTCATTATTACTCACGAAGTCATTGAACACTGAGCAAGTCATTGATCACTGAGAAACTAATTGAGCATTGATGATGTTATTGCACTGATGACGTTATTGATCACTGATAATGTTATTGCTCACTGATAAAGTCAGTGATTACTGATGAAGTCATTGATCCCTTATGAAGTCATTGTTCATTAATAAAGTCGTTGATCACTGATGATGTTATTAATCACTGATGAAGTAATTGATTATTAATGAACTCATCCATCACTAATGATGTTGATAATCACTGATAAAGTCATTGATCACTGATGATATTATCGATCACTGATAAAGTCATCGATCATTGATAAAGTCATGGACCACTGATGACGTTATTGATCACTGACAAAGTCATTCATCACTTATGATGTTATTTATCACTGATAAGGTGATTGATAACTGAAGATGTTATTGATCACTGATAAAGTAATTGAACATTTATATAGTCATTGATCACTGATTATATTATTGAATGAATAAGTCAGTGATTAATTTTTAACTAAAATGATGAATCATTAGGTATTGTATGAACTTTAAAATCTTCAAATGAATAATCATATTCTTTTTAGGTTAAGCAAAGTTTTTTAATTCTAGTTTAAAGTTTGTAGTTGTGGTTTTTTAACTATTGATCACTATTAAAGTCAATAATCACTGAAAAAACCATTGGTCACTTATAAAATAATTTACGACTGATGAAGTCATTAGTCACTGATAAAGTCATTGATCACTGATATAATCATTTATCACTGATAAAGTCATTGATTACTGATTATGTTATTGATCGCTGATGATGTCATTGATTATTGATAATACTATTGATCACTGATAAGTTTATTGACCACTGATAACGTCATTGATCATGAATAAAGTCATCGATCAATAATAATGTTATTGATAATAGATAAAGTCATTAATCACTGATTATGTTATAGACTGGTGTAGTCATTGATCACATTCTAGTTCTAGTTTTCGAATAGTTTAGATATTTCAAGACAAAGCTTTAGAAAAGTTTTTAATAAAAAAGCAGGGTTTAAAATCAGATTCCAGGTTATTTACAGGTTTTCCTAGGCTTTCCGGTCAAGTTATCACCCTAGATTCAATAATTTTCTGATCAAATAAAAATTGTGGGGAATGAAAATGTTTGTCATAACTTGCAAGTTCGCATGGATTTGGGTCTCTATATATATTTATGTTTCTGAATCTGCCAAGCGGACTATCCAAGCGTTCCATCTATGCTTGAAAAATGATAGTGATAAATCAGAAAATATCATTAATCATCGGAAAACCTAGCCAGTGTCGTCTCAACGAAACGAAATCCACTGGGTGGAACCGCCAGGAAAAACCATCTCCGGCCGCTAACCGAAATCCAACGTTCTGTGATTGGAAGCAAGAATCCCTTCGCTTCGAGAATTATCTGATATAAAACAATCAAAAGCATGTCTCTCATACCTATAAAGAAATATTAAAAGCAAGTTTTTATTTGAAAAAGTATAAAAAGGATTTGGAAAATCACGAATTCCAAAAAAAGAGTAAATCTATAAATGACCCGTGTTGAGAAATCTTCTGGCACTAGCCTGGCCCGGACCAGGATGTCTGTTTTCCAGGTGATGCTGACCAAATAGTCTCGCCTGGGTCTGGCCAGAAGTTTTTCATACTTTCTTGCTAGCCTCAAGCCAGGATGTATAGCCAGCCACTAGTCGGGGGCTGATCAGTCACTGGCTTGACTTTCTTCATGTTTTTCATGACTCAAGAAAAAACTATTCTTCGCTATACGAGTATTTAGCTGGTCACCACTATACCTGGACCAGACTAGACTGTTAAAATGGTCAGAAAAACAAACTTGATTTGATAATGTGAGCTTTTTATTTTCAATCATTTCAGACACACTGTAGCTTTTTGAAAATACGTCCGAAAAAATATTTGAATTAAACTTAGTACTGTTTTCAGTCTTTGATAGCTGATCAGCGCTAGTCCTGGGTCAGACCAGACCTTACAGACAAAACGGTCTAGATAAATTCACACCTGGGCCAGATCAAATCTTCTAGATTGTTTAGTCTAGATAGAGTCATTCTCACTGATGAAGTCATTGTTTACTGATGGAGTCATTGATCACTGTTGAAGTCATCGTCACTGATGAAGTCATTGGTTTCTGGCGAAGTCATTGTCACTGATGACGCTAAGGTCACTGATGAAGTTGAGGTCACTGATGAAGTCATTGGTTCCTGATGAAGTCTTTCGTTGATGATGAAGTCATTATTCACTAACGAAGTCATTGGTCACTGATAAAGTTAATGTCACTGATAAAGCCTTTGGTCACTGATGAAGTTAGGGTCACTAATGAAGTCATTGGTCACTGATGAAGTCATTAGTCACTGATAAAGTTAAGGTCACTGATGGAGTTGAGGTTTCTGATGAAGTCATTGCCACTGATAAAGTCATTGCCACTGATAAAGTCATTGTCACTGATGCAGTTATCGTCACTGATAAAGTCATTGGTCACTGATAAAGCTAAGGTCACTGATAAAGTCATTGGTCACTGATAAAGTCATTGTTACTGATGAAGCTAAGGTCACTGATAAAGTCATTGGTCCCTGATAAAGTCATTGTCACTGATGAAGCTAAGGTCACTGATGAAGTCATTAGTCACTGACGAAGTTAAGGTCGCTGATGAAGTCATTGGTTCCTAATAAAGTCATTAGTTGCTGATGAAGTCATTAATTACTGATGAAGTCATTGGTCACTGATAAAGTTAATGTAACTAATAAAGCCTTTCATTACTGATGAAGTTAAGTCACTGATAAAGTCATTGGTCACTAATAAAGTCATTGGTCACTGATAAAGTTAAGGTCACTGATGAAGTTGAGGTCACTAATGTAGTTATTGTCCCTGATGAAGTCATTGTCCCTGATGAAGTCACTGTCACTGATAAAGTCATTGTCACTGATGAATTCATAGGTCACTGATAAAGCTAAGGTCACTGATAAAGTCATTGGTCACTGATGAAGATAATAGTTTCTGATGAAGTCATTGGTTTCTGATAAAGTCATTGGTTCTTGATGACTTTAAGATCGATGGTGAAGTCATTGATCACTAATAAACTTATTGTACTGATGAAGTCATTAATCACTAATTTAAAAAAAATTGAACTTTCACAGTAATTTTCCAATTTTTGAAATACTAAAATCTAGTTTTTCATTTAAAAAAATGAAAGAAATATGAAAAATCATGAATCCGAAAAAGGGAACCGACGAACGGATGGCGAGAAACGAAATTTAAATTTTGCAAATTCTGGTTCGATTTTTCATATCCCTAGGTATTTCTATTGAGCTTGGTGGAATACTATTTTATTCCATTTTTACTCCTAATGTAGGATATGTCCATGGAGAAATCCAGTGATAGAGAAATAAAATTTCCATTGTAATAAGCTCCTGGATTTGCTTTGTAAAATGCTTCTAGAAATATCTCTGATGGATTTTATCAATTTGAGTTTTATAGTCTTTTTTTTCGCCTTTTTATTTATACTTCTATACGATAGGATGTCAACAATTTTCAAAACTTTCTGATTTTTCCCTAAACAATTTTTTAATTTCCTTGACCGTTATTACTGAAAGACCAGCACTTTCGATCATGTAACGTTTGTAACAGAAAATCTTTTATAAATTAAATAGAAGAATTTTATATCAAAATTTCAAAAGTTATTTATTTAAATAATTTCATTTAATAATTTATTTTATTTAATAATTTATTTTATTTGATAATTTAATAATTAATAATTTAATAATTTTATTTAATGATTTTATATTTATTTATTTAAATAATTTTTTAAATAATTTATTTAAAAGATAAGTTTATAATCTGACAGGACCAAGTTTTAGCAAAACAGTGAAATTTTTGAACAATTGTTGAATTTTCAAATTAAAAAAATAAATTTTTAACTGAATAAACCAATTTTCAAACAAAAAAGAAATTAATTTTAACTAGAAACATATGCATTATCAACAAAATAATTACATTTTTTATGAGACAGTTAAATTTGCAACAAATACGGATACATTCGATTTTTAAAAAAATAATTACATTTTCAAGGACATCCTTGAATTTTGGATTAAATACTTGAACTTTTCACGCGCAGTGAAGAATTAAAAAAAAAAAATTAAGTTTTTAAATATAAAAGATTAAAATTTATCTGAAAACATTTGCATTTTGAAGCAAATTGTTAATCATTAAAGCAAAAAAGACGAATTTTCAAGAAATTAAAATGATGAATCCTTTACAATGAAAATAATTTAGAGCAAATCAGTTTAACTTCTAACCATATAGTTCGTTTTTTGACCCTAAAGGTACATTTTGAATCACAAAATGTCATAATAAATATATTAATTTAAAAGTTTTTTTTATTTTTAAAGCAATAAAAATTTTATTCCGAAATATTCAGAAATGTACTTTTTTAAATTCGAAACGGGCTCAAAGCAGGCAGATTATTTTTAGCCAATTTCGAAAATCTTTTTTTAAGAATTTAAAGAAATAAGTTAAATTTTTATCCATATAGTTGAATTTTCAAGGTGAAGAAATAAATTTTTAACCGGATAAACGAATTTTTCATAAAAAAAGAATGAACTTTTATCGAAATTAGTTGCAATTTCGACAAAATAGTGATTTCTAATTATTGAATTTAAATTTCTAATTTGAGTCTTTTTTACAAAAAAAGATAATTGTGGAATAATTGTGAAACCAAGAAGAGAAATTTTTGACATAGTTCTTTGATCAGTTTTCGGTCAGATTTTGATTAGGTTTTGATCAAATTTTGACCGGTTTTTGATCAGATGTCGATCTGATTTGGATAAGATTTTTGTAGAACTTCTTTCGGATTCTGATAGGATTTTGATAAGTTTTCGATCAAATTTCAATCAGTTTTCGATCAAATTTCCGTCAGATTTCGATCAGACTTCGATAAGATCTTAAGAAACCTTTGATCAGATTCCGACAGGATTCCGATCAGATTCCGGTAAATTTTTTTTATTAGGTTTCGATAACGTTTTTATCAAGTTTGATCAGGTTTTGATCAGTTTTTAATCAGTTTTTAATCAAATTGCGATCAGATTTTGATAACATTCCAAAAGAATGTTGATCGGATTCTGATAGGATTTAGATCAGATTTCGATTAGATATTAATAGGATTTTAACCAAATTTCAATCAGTAATTAATCAAATTTAATTCTAATTCGATTAGATTTTGATCAGTTTTTGATTGGTTTTTTATCATATTTCGATGAGGATAAAAAAGATTTTAATAGAACGTTGATCAGATTCTGGTAGAAGTTCGATCAGTTTTTGATAAGATTTTTATCAGATTTCAATAGAATTTCGATTACATTTCAATCACATTTAGATTTCAAAAGAATTTCGATCACATTTTAATCAGTTTTTGATCAATTTTTGATCCGATTTCAATAGGGTCTTGATTAGATAACGGCAAGATTTTGATCAGATTTCGATCAGATTTTGATCACATTTTAATCAGATCCAATCAGATTTTAATCACATTTTGATCAGTTTTTAATTGGTTTTCTATCAGATTTCGATCAAATTTAGATAAGATTTTAATAGAAGTTTGATTAGATTCTGATATTATTTTGATCAATTTTTGATAAGATTTTCAGCAGGTTTCAATAGGATTATTAATCACATTTTGCTTGGATTCTAATAGCATTTTGATCAGTTTTGAATAGGATTTTGATAAGATCTCAATAAACCTTTGATCAGATGACGGTACGATTATCAGATTTTGATCGGATTCCAATAGGATTTCTATTACATTGCGATAATTTTTTTATCAGTTTTCGGTCAAATTTCGATCAGATTTCTAAGGAATTTTGATCAGATTCTAATAAGATTTTGATAAGATTCCCATCAGTTTTTGATCAGATTTCGATTAGTTTTCAATCAGTTATCGTTATAATTTTAATCAGGTTATGATACCATTTTAATCAGATCCGATCAAATTTTGATAAGATTTCCATTAAGTTTTTATCAACTTTGATCAGATTTGGATAAGTTTTTGATCAGTTAACAATTATACTTTAATGAAACTTTAACCGAATCCTGGTAGGAGTTTGATCAGTTTTCGATCAGATTTTTAGCACATCTTAATAGATTTTCGATTAGGTTTTAATCAAATTTTGATCAGATTTCAATTGGATTTTAATCAGAGTCCAATAAGATTATACCATTAGTTTGCAATCAGATTTCGGTGAGATTTCGATAAGATTTCAATATAAACTCGATTGGATTCTGATAGGAGTTTGATCAGTTTTCGGATAGTTTTCGATCCGATTTCAATCAGTTTTCAATAGGATTTTGGTCAGACTCCAATAAGATTATTCCATTAGTGTGCGATGAAATTTTGGTCAAATTTCAATCAGATTTTAATAGGATTTTGATAAAGATTCCAAAAAGATTATTCCATCAGTTTGCGATCAGATTTCGGTCAGATTTCGATAAGATTTCAATATAACCTGGATTCGATTCTGATTGGAGTTCGATCAGTTTTCGATCAGTTTTGAATCCGATTTCGATCAGATTACAATAAGATTATTTCATTAGCTTGCGATCAGATTTCGGTCAGATTTAAATAGGATTTTGATCAGATTTCAATAAGATTATTCCATTAGTTTGCAATCAGATTTCGGTCAGATTTCGATAAGATTTTAATAGAACCTCGATCGGATTCTGATAGGAAGCCGATCAGTTTTTAATCAGATTTGGATCACATTTAAATGAGTTCTCGATTAGCTTTTGATCAAATTTCGATCAGATTTTAATAGGATTTTGATCAGATTTCCATCAGTTTGTGATCAGATTTCGATCAGATTTCTATCAGTTCTGAATCTGATTCCGATCAGATTTTAATAGGATTTTAATCAGATTCCGTTAAGATTTTGATAAAATTCTGATCAGATTTTAATTAGCTTTCGAATAGATTTCGATAAAATTTAATGCACATTTTAATCAGATCCAATCAGGTTTCGATCAGATTTTGATCAGTTTTTGATCAGATTTCGATCAGATTTCAATAGGGTGTTGTTAAGATTCCGGTAAGATTTAGATCAGATTTCGATCAGATTTCAAATACATTTTAAACAGCTTCCGATCGCATTTTAATAGAATTTCGATCACATTTCGATCAAATTTCGATCATTATTCGATCAGTTTTCGATTTGCTTCCGATCAAATTTCAATCAGATCTTAATAGGATTTTAATCAGGTTTCAATAAGATTATACGATTAGTTTGCGGTTAAATTTTGGTCAGATTTTGATAAGATTTCAATATAACCTCGATTAGATTCTGATAGGAATTCGATCAGTTTTCGATCAGTTTTTGATCCGATTTTGATCAGATTTCAATAGGATTTTGATCGGATTCCAATAAGATTATTCAATTAGCTTGCGATCAGATTTCGGTCCGATTTAGAGCAGATTTTAATAGGATTTTGATCAGATTCTAATAAGATTATTCAATTAGATTGCGATTAGATTTCGGTCAGATTTCGATAAGATTTTAATAAAACCTCGATCGGATTCTGATAGGAGTTTGATCAGTCTTCGATCAGACTTTGATAACATTTTTATTGAGTTTTGATAAGGTTTCGATCAAATTCCGATCAGATTTTAATAGGATTTCAATAAGATTCCAATAAGATTATGCCATTAGTTTGCGATCAGATTTCGGTCAAATTCCGATAAGATCTCAATATAACCTCGATTAGATTCTGATAGGAGTTCAATCAGTTTTCGATCCGATTTCGATTAGATATCAATAGGATTTCGATCAGATTTCAATAAGATTATTCCATTAGTTTGCGATCAGATTTCGGTCAGGTTTCGATCATATTCTGATAGGATTTTGATTAGATTCTAATAACATTATTTAATTAGTTTGCGATCAGATTTCGGTCCAATTTGATTAGATTTTAGTACAATATCCATCGGATTCTGATAGAAAGCCGATCAGTTTTTGATCTGATTTCTATCAGT
>JAUELO010000020.1:521999-540179 GCA_032357855.1 Amphibolips quercusostensackenii
TAAATATTTCAAAACATTATTGATATAAAATAAAATTTAAATTGTAAATAATTGCTTAATAATGAAAAATAATTTTTTTCTTATTTCACTAGAACACTATAATTTGTAAACTTTCTTACATTATTAAAGATACAAAAAAAATCAAATCATGGACAAGAACTTATTTTGAAGATTTCAAAAAAGATTAAAAGATTTTCAACAATTATGAAAGACTTACGGAGATTCAAATTTATTCAAGACTAGAAGGAAAAATTTAGTTTTAATTTTCGAAAATAATTTCAGGTTTTGAAGATTTTAAAATAGCATTTTTTTACAATTGTTTCGGATTTAAAAAAATTTTAGGCAAATTGAATTTTGCTGGGTGTCAAGTGAATGAAAAAAAGTTTTTAAGATTCATTAAAAAAATTTTATTGATTGTATTGCAATGAATTCTAAAAAAAAAATTTTTTAAATTAAAAAATATTCTTAATTATTTCCTAAAATTTTTAAAAAGATCGCAAAATATTTTAAAGCAAAATGTTGCGATTTTGTCATATTACATGATTTTAGAAAAAAAAGTTTAAGAGATATTCTGAAGTTTTGAAATGACTCATGAATAATTAAAACTTGTGATTTTTTAAAAAATTTTTAAGGTTTCACGAGCATGAAGAAAAATTTTTAGGTTTCTAGGAAGAATTAAAATGACTGTTTTTTGTAAAATTAATTTGAAGAGGTTATCTTAAATGATTTTAAAACATTTCGAAGGATTGCTAAAATTGTCAAAGAAGAATCTGAAAGATTTTTTTATTTTAAAAAATGGACTTTAAAAGAAAATCAAAAAAAATGTTTCTAAACATTTCAATCAATTTCATGAAATTTCAAAAAAGTGTGTAAAAGATTTTAAAGCAAAATGCTTCTATTCTGTAAAATTCAACAAAAAAAAAGGTCAGATAAATCATGAAATATTCAAAGAATTAACCAGATTCTAAAGAATTTTAAACTATAAAAGATTCTTAGAAATGCAGATTCTTAAAGATCTCAATGAAACTTTGGAAGCTTCAAAAGAATTCCAACAGGTTTCAAGAGAATAAGGAAATTTTTCTTAAATTTCTGGGAAAAGTCAGAGGATTATTAGGCAATTTTTTCACATTTTGTATGATTTTTTAAAATTTTAAGGAAAACTCGAGTCAGTTAAAAAATTTTTTTATGTATTTCAGACGTTTTATGTATATTAAAAATATTAAAAAACTTGGAAACATTCCTGCAAATTAATCAAATATTTGTTTAATTTTTCCAAACTTTCAAAATTCCTTGAAATCTTTTAAAAAGACTTGCTTGAACATGATATTAGATAAAAAATGGTATTTGATGAAAGATGGTCAAAGATGAGAGATGGTCAAAGATGAGAGATGATCATAGATGAAAGATGGTCAAATATGAAAGATGGTCAAAGATGAAATATGGTCAAAGATAAAAGATGGTCGAAGATGAAAGATGGCAAATGATAATTTTTGTTGAAAGATGATGTTTGCTGAATAATGGTGTTTTTAAAACAAGATGTTAGGTGAAACCTGATGTTTTGTGAAAAATAGTATTTGTTGAAAGGGTATGTTTGGTTAAAGATTAATTTACGTCAATGGTCATTTTTTGTGAAGCATCATGTTTGGCGAATGATTATTTTTAGAGAAACAAGATTTTTAGTATATTTGATGAAAAACAACTCTAAACTGAAGAAAAATACTTACATGATCTGTTGGAATAAGATAGGCTTGGAAGAAACTCACCTAAAACAAAAAAGGAAAAATATTTTGTCAGGTCTCGTGTTCACTTCCGCTTGCAGAAGCATTACCCTAGTGCCTAAAAGCGATTCATTAGAAATAGATAGAGCACTTCGCCAGATCAGAGAAAGGTGATGTAAAGCCTAAGCCATTGCGTGAACTTAATCCAAAGATTCCTGCGTCTTGGCGAACCAAGATCGTCTGTTAGCTCATGAAACAATGAATTATTAAGCCCTTTAGCAAGCCACTATCAAGCCTGCTTCTATGCAGCAATCCACAAATTTCACTACAAAATCCTACACTAAACGCGTCTTCCAATTACTTTACAAACGCAAATAAATTCCTAACTGCATAGGGCTTTAGGGCTGAGTAAGTTAAAAGTTACTTACCTATTAATATTTTTATGTAAAAACTAAATTATAATTAATGTCAATTAAATTAAGTTTTAGCTCCCATCCTTAGACAAAATGTCTTATTCATAATATTAATTAAAAATTGACAAAAGTTGAAAATTAATTAAAAATATCTGTTAGGTTTCTTATTATTTTAAAATTTAGTTATATTCTAGCTAAATATTATTTGTCTATTATTACTTACAAAAAAAATAAATTCTAGACCTAAATCTCAATTAAAAATAGAAGATTTCTAAATTACGTCTGACAGAAACTGGATTTGACTACTTGTGCGCCAAATGCACTTTTCAATTTCGAGGAATCCCGAGCGCTACTATATAATCACCAGCTTTTTTAAATAACAAAAGTTGATAAAATTTCACATCAATTTCACGAAGCAGATTTTCAGAAAATTTTTTATTTTTCTTAACGAAAATGGAAAAAATGTATTTTAACTAATAATATTTTTTAATCAAAACTTTCTTGTATCAATTCACCAACTCAGTCGGTAAAAAGTGAATTCTTACCATTTTTTCAAATTGAAAATGGATTTTTTTCTTAAATCTAATAAAATTTTACAATAAAACTTTTCAAAAGTCAATTCGGTACTAATTTTCTGGAAAATTTTTTCTTATCTTTTTTTTTTAAATTTGAAAATTCGATTTTTTAGAAAAATTTTGTTTTTCTTCATAATAATTGTGTGAATGTTTGATTGGTCCTTATGGGCTGCTATCCTTTAATAGATATCAACAATAATGATTGTCGATTTTCATTTAAAACCCCTTAAAAGTTTATAAATAAGTTATTCACACTTGCTTATGTTGCAAGAAACAAGTTTGTAAGTAAGAAATAGCCCAATGGTGCATTTTTTTAATCATTAAAAAAAAATCATAGATTGTTATTGGATGGCTAATTTTGGTCACTATGTGTCCTTGCGCAGAAATTTTTTATAGAAAAAATAAGAAAAATTTGACGTATCCCATAAAAAATGCCTAACGTTCATAATTCCTTATCATTTTGTTAATAAAATTACAAATCATTTATTAACGTTTATTTATTCAACATTAAAACTGTTTTTCTATAAATTAATTAAATTAAGTGCAAATCTAGTGAACAATTGTTGATAATTTATTCTAAACTATTTCAATGCACTTATTTATTTTTAATTAATCTTAGCAATTTTTTTAACAATTACGCTACTACTGAAAATATTTTTGAATAGCTTTCTAACTTATTCTAAGTATCTTTAGATAATTTCAAGTAATTTAAAAAAAGGTATACTCTGTAAAATTGAAAAAAATGTTTTTGTCTATTTTTGTAATTGAATAAAAAAATAATAAACTTTTTTAAAAATATACTTTGTAAAATTGATGCAAAATAATGTTTACTTTTGTTATAAAAAAACGCTACCGACCAGACAATAGAACTGCAGATTTCCCGTAAATCGCAGTGTGAATCGTAAGTAGAAAATCCCGGTTATATCCAGGCAAATTTATGAATCTTTTTTTCGTAGCTCGTTTTTCGGAAGATATCGGGCTTAATCGAACTAAGTATCATAATTGTAATAAAGATTTTTTCTAAATAACACTAGACATTAATAAATAAGAAAGTTACATTTTTATTAAAATATGTTAATTTTCAACAAAAAAAAACGAATTTTTGACAAAATTGTCAAATTTTCAACAGAAGAGGTAAATTTTTTAACCAAAAAGATAAATTTTTAAGAAATAGAAACTGGCCTTTTCCTGATTTTTTTGTTTATGCAAATTCCGTGACTTTTTCCTGATATACAGGTTTTCCTGATCTGCGGCCGTCCTGTTCCAAGTATATCGCAGAAAACAGTACTCCTAAAGATTAAATTTTTTTTCCACTTTTGTTATTGAGTGAAGAACAATTTATTTTTCATTCATTTCTAGTATTTTAGTATCTTTATTAATTTTTAAGTTTCAATTTTAAAATAAAGTTCCAATCGGACAGGAATTTCCTACTAAAAATAATTTTTCCACAGAACTTCTTTGAACCTAACTATCCATCGCTATCATTTAATTACTGGTGTTTCTCCAGCGTCCGCGCTAGGATACTTTAAAAAAGTTTAGTATTTTTTTCAAAGTGAATGTCGCAGGTGTTTTTTAACTAAAAATTAAATTTCTGGGAATCAGAACTTGACTTAGCAAAGCTCAATCCAGAATACAAATTGACAATCCGACTCGAGTTGCTAAGCGTGAACAAAGCTTGACATCGATTAAACAGTAACATGAGTTGCATTAGTTCAGTCGCGTGAACTGGTACGCAATTTCTCAAATGCACGGAAAACTAGTGGAAGAAACATCTGGGTGAGGGAGCTTGTCACATCTGTTTCTGCGGTTGAAGGACAAATGGGAATTGGGGAGAATCCTAATCTCCCTGACTCTGGTATCTTCATTTCCTAAGAAAGCCTATTCTCTCAACCGGAGAGAGATACGACTAACCCTGTTTCGGCTTTACGTCACGTTACCTATCGCATTAGAGGGAGTTCATTTCCGAATGGGAAAATCGGCAATGCCTGAATCACTTATCATATCTCACTTCATTATCCCTTGCCTTGAATCTGTTCTCGGGGCTATAATTAAAATTTGTGTAACTCGGAAAGTATCTAAGGGACAAAATAGATTTAAATACGATTTTCTTGGAAATTGAAAAAATTTCAAAAATCAAATTTAGGCAACCTACTTTTTGATGTTTCAGTTAAAACTAAATAGAAAACACAAAAAAAAATAATAATGTAAGCAGGCGCTATGCGCCTACAAAAAGATGTCGCAGCCTATTTAGATGTTAATTAGACCTTTGAAGTATTCCCTCTTCACCACTTACTTCCCTTTCTCTTTTTCCTTTCTCTCTCTATCCTGTCCTATCTTATTTAATCATATCTTATTTTCTCCTTCCCTCACTCCCTTTATACTACTCACCCATTTCCATACTTCCCCTACCCTCTTATTTCAAACCCTTATTTTCTTCCCATCCACTACATCTTACCCTTTTCATCCCAGCTTACTAGCCGCTTACTTCTGCCCACATTGCCCTCCTCTATTTTCATTCCCTACTTTACTCTCCACTTACACATTATAAACCTCCCCTACTCCACCTTCCCACAATTCCATTCATTCTCCCACCTTCCTTTCCTCCATTTCTTTTTAATGTTCCCGTCCTTTACTTCCCCTCCTTTACTTCCCCTCCATAAATCTCTACTCCACCCTTTACCACGTCATCCCTACTTTACTTTCTTACCACACCAAACATCCCCTCCCATACTTCCTCTCTCAGGACCCACCACATCGCCTTCCTCTTTATTTTCTTGTTTTTCTATTAATTGTTTTTTATTAAAATAAATATTAAAAATAAATAAGTTTTTTGTTAAAGTTTCTTGACTGTAATTAAAGAAAAGAAATATACAAAAGAGGAGAGCAAAAAGAAGGAAGGGAAGTTAGACGTTGCCTTCTTTTTCTTTCCCTTATTTTTATTTATTTGCTAGGAGACGATCAACATTTCAAATACCTACTACTGAAATAATTTCTGAAATTATTCAAACTGATTTTCATTAGTAAAATATAATGTAGTACTCGTTGCTGGATTTATTCTCTAAAATGAAAAAAAAACTTTTTTTTGTTCACGCGCTATTTTGTAAGTTATAACGCAGCAGCTTTTTATTGTCAAAAAATTGTTAATATAAATATTGCAATGTAGCCTAAACAAATATAAATAAATTTTTAACCTTTTTCCTGTTAAAAACATTTTTACAGGCCGTCAATATTAAAAAATTCAAAAATGTTAGCCCATAATAATGTCCATTTTAAGTCTTGAATATTAAAATACAAAAGCAAAGCATCAGAACTTCTCGAGATTCAAAGCATTTAAATAACATTAACTAATTAATGAATTTCTAAATCTATTTATCTGAAATTGGCAGAAAAAGCAGGAAAGAAAAGGAGAAAGGGTGGAAAATGGGAAAAAAGAAAGGGAAAAAGAAAATAAGAGATAAGGGAAAATGGGAAGCAGGAAACAAAAGGGGAAAAGAAAAGGAAAGAAGGAAAGAGAAAAAAGAAGAGGGAAGGCAGGCGGAAAGGGGAAAATAAAAAGGAAAAAGCGGAAGAGGTATACGAAAGGGGAAAAGGGCAGTGAAAAAGAAAGATTGGAAAGAGGGAAAAAGGCGTAAACGAAAAGGGAAAAGGGAAAAGAAAGAAAAAAGGGTACAAGGATAGAAGAAAAGGGTGCAGGGCAATGAAAAAGGGAAGAGAAAAGCGAAAAAGGAAAGTGGAAAAAAGAAAAGAAAAAGAAAAGGAGAAAATTAAAGGAAACAAGGGAAGGAAAAAGAGAGAGGGAAAAATTGGAACAAGAAAAAGAAAAGGGGAAACAAAAGGAAAAAAGAAAAGGAAAGGGAAAAGTGCAAGGAGAAGGGAGAAAGCGAAAATTAAAAAGGAGAAAAGAAAAGAGGAAAAAAGAAAAAGGCAAAAGGAAAAGGCAATAAGAAAAGAGCTAATTTCAGATAAAGTATCGTACGCACATGTATATACAAAATTTATAATTGATATTTTTATTGATTCACAATGGGTCAGATTTTCTATTCTAAACATTTTCTTTATAAAGGCAGGGAAGTATTTTTTATTTTGAATCTATTTCTTAGTCAAAAAGGAATTTTTATTTAATCAAATTGCAAAACATTTTGTTTATAAAAGGCAACTTTAGTTTTAAATTTATTTTTGAATTAGAATACGGATATTTTCTATTTTTAAGATTTTTATAGCGCTGAAAGAAAGTAAATTCATGCTTATAATTTTTTTTAATTCAAAAAAGGAATTTCTTATTCAGTAAATTTTGGTTTATCTTTTAATTAAGTTAAAAGAAGAAAAAATCTGTAATCTTCGCATTTTTCTTAAGATAAACATTAATTTTAATATTTCATTTTTTTCATTCTCATAAATTTGCTAAAGCTTAAATTTTCTTTCTGTAACACTTTAGTTAGCATAAAAAAGAGAAATTTTTTATTTTAATTTTTTTTTAAAGATAAACAATAAAAAGTTTAATTTATTTAAAAAAAAAACGCGAGTATGCAGGAAAAAAGTGAAAAAGGAATGCAAGAGTACAAGAGAAAGGGTGAAAGGAACGCAAGAATGCAGGATAAAGGAAAAAATAGCGTGGGGGTAATGACAACAATTTAAGGAGGAAGGAAAGGGATATTAGGAAAGAAGAATGAAGAGGAGAGGAGAAGATGATAAGATAGAATCAGTTAGGGCATGACAGAAAGGAGTGGTAAAAGAGGGAGAAGTGTCAGATAGAGATTTGGGATCAAATAATTACAATTGTTGGCTTTTTGTTTTTCTTTTATTTAAGTTAGATTAAGTTTCATGTGCAGAGAGGAAGAACAAGGCATCAATTTGAAGTGAAAGGAAGTGTGGTACGAGTGGATGGAAAGTTGTGGTGAAGAGTGTAGATGAAGTAGAGGATTAAAACCGAGGCAGTGAGGAAGTAGAAGGGGGGAGGGGAATGCAGGAGACTGGGTAAGTAGGGGCTAAAGAGGAAAGTTAGAAGGAAAATAGGGGATAGGTAGCGTAGCGAAAGGAGAGAAATAAGGAAATAAGAGTGAAAGTAAGGGGTGTATGTGCGGTGTAGTAGGAAAACTAAGTATTGGGGAGTAGCGAAGGGCGGTAGGTGCAGAAGTAGGAGAAGGGATTAGAAATAGAGAGTGGGAGCGATTGGACGAAAATTCGGAAAAAGAATTGTGAAAAATTAGAAGAGGACTCAAGCGTGAAGGCAAAACGAGAAAAGGGAAAAATTAGATTAGATCAGTCAGGACATGGTAGAAAGGAGTTGTGAAAGTGAAAGAAGTGACAGATGGAGATTTGGGTTAAACAACTACAGTCGTTGGCTTCTCGTTTTTCTTTTCTTTAAGAATTCAGACAAATTTCCACGTGCGGGGAGGAAAAAAAAGTCAAACATTTGAAGTGGAAGGAAGCACGGTACAAGTGGATGGAAAGTTGAGGTGAAGAGTGCAGAAGAAGTGAAGGATAGGAACCAAGGGGGTGGGGAAGTAAGAAGGGGGAGTGGAATATAGGGGACTAGAAGAGTAGGGACTGAAGAGAAGAGTTGGAGTGGAAGCGATGAGACAAGAGTTTTATAAAAGAGGGGTGATGGATTAAAATAGAAATCAGGCGGGAGCGTAAAACGACGGCAGGGAAAAATTAGATAAGATCAGTTAGGACTGGACGGACAGGTGTTTTTTTTCATAATTTATCAAAAAATTTTTGGGTTAATTTTAATGCTTTTCGTTATAGAAGAATCTTTAATTTAATCTATTCTGAATTAAATTTCTGAAATTAAAAAAACGAATTGAGGATAAAAAAGACTATAAGGATAAGAAAGAAAGTAAAACAAAGAGTATGAATTATTTTGCGAAGTTCAAGGTCTTGTTAACTCTGGTTGAGTTAGAAGCAACGTTTTGCAGTGGAATCATTATTGCCAGTGTGGAGCCTGAAAAATACAAAATCATAAGCTACAGGAGGGCAGAAAGGTTCTTGTGAAATAACTTCCTAGTAGGGCGAGGAAGAAGCAAGGCCACAATTTTTAGTGAAGAAGAAGTATGGTATAGAAAGGAGGGGGGAGAACGGAGGGTAGTAGGGGATGGCGATCGACAAAGTTGGTTAAGAGAAAGGGTTCTGGCCAAGGAAGGGGATAAGGAGTTGAAAAAGATGTAAATGAAGGCTATAAGTGGTGAAAATGGATGGAGAGGAGGGAGACTAGGGGTGAAAATGGATAAAAAGAAAAGGAATGAAAAATGAAAATAGATGGGAAGCAAAGGAATGAGGGGTGAAATGGATGGAAGGAGGGGAAATAGAACATAAGTAAAAAGTAAAAGGAGAGAAGTCAGAAGATGGCGCGTGGAAGTAGGAGAAGGGTGGAAAAATATATGAGATTGGTTCAGAAACTAAACTATGGGACATTGAAAACGAGGGTAGAAGATGTAGGAGAAATAGGGGAAGTAGGAGAGAGGATAAAAAACAGGCGATGCAGAATAAAAAAAGGGAATTAGAAAAAAAAGGGGAGAAAAATTGTAATTAGGAAAATGAGAGAACGATAAGAAAGGATCGAATGGGGCAAGATAGAAGAAAGTGAAGAGAGAGAGAGAGAGAGAGAGAGAAAGAGAGAGAGATAGGATCAATATTCTACAATTGGTAGGTTTTTTTTTTAATTTTTAAGGATTCTGTAGGTAAATTTAAATCTTGCTCGTTAAAGAAGAGGTAAAATTTGTATTTGCACTAAATTAAATTTTTTAAATAAAAAAAGATAAAGTTGCGATAAAAAGAAAGAGTAAAGATTAGACAACAAGTACAACAAGAAGCTTACATTATTTTACGAAGGTCAAAAAAGTGTTAGGTCTCGTTAAGTAGGATGCACTTTTTTGCAATAAAATTAATGTTGCTAGAATTGCGAGAGCGAGGCTCTATTTATCTCATAGTGCAAGGAGAAAGAAACGGGGCGACAATTTGTAGTGAAGGAGAAGTAGGTTATGAGAGGAAAAGAAATTGTGAAGATGAGTGGAGGGATGTAGAGGACGAAAAGCGGGGTAAAGAAAAAGTATAGTTGGGGAGAGCAAGGTAGAGGAGCAGGAGCGGAAGGGTAGGAGAAGTTGGAGGATTAGGAGCGAAGGGAAGAGGGCGGAGAAGAAAATGGTAAATGGGGGATGGTTAAAGTTGCGTAAGGAGGAGAAATTAGGAATGGGAAGTGGAAGTGGAAATAAGGAGACGGTATATTGAGTAAAGTGAAAAACTAAAGTTGGTAAGCAGGGGTGAGGAGTGATGCTAGGAGTAGGTGAAGTAAGAGAAAGGATAGGAAAAAGCAGTAGGAGAGAAAAGGGACGGAAATAAGGGGACGGAGGGGGGAAATTAGGAGAGTGGGGGTGAGATCAACGAACGGAAGTGTAATAAGCATAAGAGTAGAAGCAAAACAAGGAGTATAAATTATTTCAAGACGCTCCAGAGTGTGTTAACTCTCAATGAGTTAGATGCAACTTTTTGCAATAAAATTAATTTTGCCGGCGCAAACAACTCGAAGGGGTTGTTTGTTATCAAAATACGAAATTCCGAGCTGAAGAAGAGCAACGAGGTTCTCGTAAATAAATTTCCTAGTGTAGGGAGGAAGAAACAACGCGACGATTCGACGCCGGTTAATGGGGATTTGCCGGGTAAATTGCTGCTCGCAATTACCGAACCGCTCGGTAATCCTCGATGCGGGCTGACCCTCGGCTTAGTACTTAGTTTACCGGGTACCCACCCTTCTCTTGGATCCCCTTCGATGTCACGTGCACTCTGGAACACGCGACACGCGTGTCAGAGCGTGCGCGGATTCCTCTTACTAAAAAGAGGCTTTGTCGGAGATGATTCGACCAAAGAGATGGAGAAGACCTAGGGAGAGGGTGAAAACGAATCAAGACGAGAAGAAGAAAAAAAAGTACAATCATGAATCCCTTTGTATTTTGAATCCCACTAGCGGATGACATATGCTCAGTGAAAAGTTCGTTTAAAAGGGAAAGCTTTAGTTCATTTACGATTCCACCAAAAAAAAACGACAGTTAAAAGGTTGTAGTACAGAACTATTTACTTAACAAATTGGGCATTTTTTAAAAAAGCGAAAAAAATTCTGCAAAATCGAAAAATTAATATTTTCAAATGAAAGAAAAGAGCACTCCAAGCCAAACTATTGCTGAATTTAGTTAGAAAAAGTTTAATTAAATAAAGTTAACCAGGTTCGAGGAAATGGATGTGGAATAGGGGGCCCAATTTTTTTATGCAAAATACCACCAAATTTGTTAAAATCTAGAAAAAATTATGAGTTTTTAAAGATTGAAATAATATTTTGTAGTTTCACAAGCCCTATGAAATTTAATACACATTTTCCATAAAAAAAGACGTTTTCGTAAATTTGATTTAAAATCGTCAAAATTAGATAAACAAGTTAAAGCTCAAAATTTCTTGTCAGAATTAGCTATAAAAAAGAAATAAATAATTATTTTTTAAACATTATTTTCATAAGTTCATTTTATATGATCCCAAAAAAAACCCAAAAGTGGAAAATTAGGGTTTGCAAGTTTTTAGCGCTTATAATGATCTTTTTTTGATTCTCTTAAATAAAAATTGATTCTGATACATGGAATACTATTTTTTACAAATAACTAGATTCGTTTCTAAATTGTTTAAACAATTTTTTAATATTTTCAGCAATTTCCTCTGAGAATAGAGTCACAAAGTCGCGGTTTTTTCTGAATTTTTCAACTTATTTTTAACTTTTCAGTTACATTTGGGCGAAAATTAATTAAGTTAACGAAACATAATTGTTTAAACATTTTATTATTCTTTACAATAATATTTGCTTTAAATAATGCTAGAAAGGTGTAATTTTTTATAAAATTTTCAACTTTTCTTCTGCTTTTTACGTAAAGTGGTATTAGTTAAAAAAGTTAACAAATGTCATTGTTGAGACAAATTATTTTCAATAAATATTTTCTTTTGCCTTAATGCTAGATAGTTGCGCTTTTTTCTGAAATTTTTCCGCTTTTTCACAACTTTTCATTCAGAGCGAGGTAATAATTAACGAAAGTTGAAACAAATAATTGATGAAACAAATCAATATTGTTTCTAATATTCTCTTTAAAAAATTATAGAAAGTTGTGGTTTTTTCTAGAATTTTTTTTTCGTTAAATTTTTCCTCAGAGAGAGGTAATAATTAATGCAACTTTTAAAGAAATGTTTTACAAAAATTATTATTGTATTTAATTATCTTCTCTAATTTTAATGCTTAATTCATTATTTTCTCCAACTCTCTGAGTAAAAAATTGAAAAAAGTTTAATATTTAACCAAATAGGTGAAGCTTCTACCAATTAAAGTGAATTAAAATTGTAAATATTCAATTTTAAAAATCTCTTACAGAGTATTTCTTTTTTTTCCAAAAAACTTATATTTGAATAAAAACTGATTTTTTTTAACCAAACAGTTAAGTTTTAATCCAAAAAGGATAAATTTTGACCCAAGAAGATGAATTTTCCACCAAGAAAATGGATCGTTCATTAAAAGAGACAAATTTTTAACAGAATTGTTGAATTTTGAAGCTACATGTAATTTTTCAACAAAAATATTAAGTTTTTACCAAAATAGTTGAAATTCTAACCAAAAATATGAATTTGGACACAAAATATGACTTTAAAACAAAGTTAATTGGCAACAAAATACTTAAATTTTCTAACGAATTTTCAAACTCTCAAGCAAAAAAGATGTATTTCCTAGAAAGCAGTATGATTCTCGATCCAAAAATATGAAATTTAAACAAAAAAGCTAAATCACAACTAAATAGTTAAATTTGTGAAGAAAATTATGAATCTTCAACTAAATTTTTTTTTTAAACCAGTTCAACCTTGAACCAAATACTTTTTTCTTAAACCAAAAAAGTTAAAATTCAAACAAATTTTTCAGTACTTGTAATTTGAAACGAGCAATATTTTAATTTGAAGTCGAAAACTGTAGAATTTGATCAAAAAATAAAAATTTTTAACAAAATAGTTCAATTTTCAACTAAAACAGAGTAATTAAGAACCAGTTACATTTTTTTTCATAAACGAAAAAAATTTTCAACTAAGAAGATGAATTTTCTATCATAAAAAGCGGATTTGCGACAAAATAATTTAATTCTTAACCAAATAGTATAATTTTCATTTAGAAAATTTTTTTTCACTAAAAAATAGAACAGTTAGATTTACAGTTCAAGAAGGTAATTAAAAAAAAAAACGTAATTGTTATAGATGAAACTTAAAAATTTTTTTTTTTCACAACAAGGTTTATGATTCAACTAAATAGTTGATCTTCTAAACAAAAATATGGTTTTTGGACCAATGAGATGAATTTTCTACGAAAAAAACTATTTAAAAAAAAATGCATTGCTAACAGAATTGTTAAATTTTTAAATAAAAAGGAAGAATTTTTGACTAAATAGTTAAATCTTTAACTAAAAGAGATAAAATAAATGAAATAGTTAAATTTCCAATTAGGAAAATAAATTTTTAATTAAAAATAAATTCTTCCTAATGTAGTTTGACTTTCAACTAAGTAGTTGAATTAATAGAAATATAAATCTTTATCAAAGGAGTTACATTTTTAACAAAAAAAATAAATATTAAAACTAATATTAGAATTCTTATTTAAACCAAAAATTCATTTTTTTTGTTAAAGATTCATGATTTGAATTAAAATTTTTCTTTTGAGTAGAAGTTGTGACTATTTTGTTGAAAAGTTGTCTTTTTAAAATAAAATGAAGCTTCTGAGTAATTATTTAACTATTTAAATCAAAATTAACGTTTTTGCTGAAAAGCCATATTTTTTGGTCAAAAAATTAAACTATTTGTGAAGCTTCCAATTAGAAATTATATAATTTCAACGCTTGAGGAATAATTCAACTTTGAAGGCTTACAATGTTAAACATTTTTTGATTTTGACCAGTGAAAAAAAAAAATTTTTTTTTGTGTGCAGAAGTCTTATTTTTTAAATGATCAAATCTACCCAATCACTATTATAAACCCCTTTTTCACTACTCCTCTCGCTAATCCCCTTCCCTCGCTTTTTCAAGCCTACACTACTGCTCTTCCATGACTTCATCTTCCCACTTACGTACTTCATTTTCTCTCTCCCTCATCATGCTTTCTTCTGCTTCTTCTTTTTTACCATCGTCACTTTCTTGACTTTCTTTTCTCTCTACTTTTTCCTCTCTAATCTACTACTTTTCTTTTCCTCTAATAATTCTCTCCTCTTTTTTACCACTCATCCTTTCACATATCCAACTTTCCTTCCCTCCTTTCCTACATCTTCTCTACTTCTCCTCTATCTGCCTGTTTCATTTCCGCACTCCTATTTCTATCCTACTTTTACTAACCCACTTTTCACTTATCACAAATACAACTTTCCTTCCCTTCTTTTATACATATTTTCCATTTCCCCTCTATCTCCACGCTGCATTTCTACACTCCTATTCTCATCCCTTTTATACTAACCCTCCCGTCACTTATCACATATTAAACTTTCCTTCCCTCCTCTTCAACATCTTTTCCATTTCCCCTCTATCTCCCTGCTGCATTTTCGCACTCCTATTCCCGTCCCTATTTTACTAACCTCCTCTTCACTTATCACATATCCAACTTTGCGTTCCTCCTTTTCTACGTATTCTTCACTTCCCCTTTATCTTCCCATTTCATTTTTGCACTCCTATTTCCATCCCTATTTCACTAACCCTCTTTCTACTTATCACATATCCAACTTTGCTTCCCTCCTTTTCTACATCTTCTACACTTCCTCTTCATCTTCTCGTTGTATTCCCGCACTCCTATTTTCATACCTATTTCACTAACCCTCCTTCCACTTATCACATATCCAACTTTTCTTCCATCCTTTTCTACATCTTCTACATTTCCTCTCCATCTTCTCGTTGTATTCCCGCACTCCTATTTTCATACCTATTTCACTAACCCTCCCTTCACTTATCACATGTCAAACTTTCCTTACATCCTTTTCTACATCTTCTACACTTCCCTTCCATCTCCCCGTTGTATTTCCGCGCTCCTGTTCCCATTCCTATTTCACTAACCCTCCTTTCACTTATCACATATCAAACTTTCCTTCCATCCTTTTCTACATCTTCTACACTTCCCTTTTATCTCCCTGTTACATTTCCGCACTCCTATCTTCATACCCCCTTCACTAACACACTCTTCACTCACCATGCATCCCATTTCCTTCCCGCACTTTCTCTTCGCTACACATCCACATCTCCTCTATTTCTTATCTCCTCCTCTACTTCTATTTTTCTCCCCTGCCCACGCCTGATTCAAAGGAACCAGAAGGGGATATAAGAGCATTACAAGCAAATCTTAAAGAAATTTCAACCGAGCTTTCGCGAAGAAACGACAAGCAAGAAGGCTCAGCGACAGAGCCGGAAATTAGGACTCCAGCCCCTCCGGCAAGACATTTCTGGGTTGCTTGCTGTAAACGTCGTGCTTCCGTAAATGACGATTTTCAATTTTCGGAAGAGATTCTCGTGAGTTGAGTAAAGCCGACCGCTTTAAAGAGACGAGGCTTGATAGGCAATAACGAGAGAAGATATCAGTGTATTTCCGGTCTGAGGAAAGCCACACAGAAACAGTTAATAAACGATGCACAGTGTAAAGCTTAAACGCAGCTTTATAAGATCCTAGTCATGATTAATATTTCCCTTTCCCGAACCTAGATACACCACTTACTTTCAAAAATAAAATATTATCCGCCATTTTGGATTTTTTTTACAAATTTTAGGGTTCTGAGAGCACAGGATGATTTCTAAATTGAAACTTTTTTTTAACAAAGTTTTCAAATTTTTAATTTAGGAATGCGGAAAAAAGTCATTTTTGGAATATTTCATAAAGCGCCATCTGGGATTGTTCCAAAATGTAGAGCTACTGGGATCACAGGATGATTTTTTATGAAAAGTTTTTTTGTTGCAAAGCGTTCAAATATTTTATTCAGAAATACAGAAATAAGGTAGCTTAGTAATATTTAATTGGAAGCGTTAAAATAATTCAGAAACACAGAAATAAGGTAGCTTAGAAATATTTATTAGGACGCTTTCTTGGATTTTTTCATAATTTGAAATGTCTGCCATCACAAAGTAATTTACAAAGTCGAAATTTTGTTTGTAGCAAATATTTTTAACATTTAATATAAATATACAGAATTAGGCTATTTTTAAAACATTTAATTGGCCGCCATTTTGGATTATTTTAAATTTGGAAGTTCTGGGATTACAGGATAATTTCCAAAGTCAAAATTTTTTCTTAGCAAAGTTCTTAAAACTTTTAATCAAAAATACAGAAATAAGTCATCTTTGAATATTTTCTAAGCCGCCATCTAGAATTTTTTAAAATTTGGAAACAACTATGACCACAAGGATGGTTTCTCAAGACAATTTTTTTCCTAGAAATTTTTGAAAATATTCCATTCGAAAATACAGAAATACGGTATTTTAGAAATATTCAAGTGGCCGCCATCTTAAATTTTATTTGAATTCTAGACATTTTTTATTTTTTCCAAAACGTTAGAGTTCTGGAATCACTGGATAATTTCCAAAGTAAAACTCCTTTTTTTAGCAAAGCTTTAAATATTTTTATTTGAAAATACAGAAATAAGTCATCTTTGAAATATTTAATCAGGCGGTACCTGGGATTTTTTCAAAATTTTGAACTACTAGTATTATGAGATAATTTACTAATTTAAACTTTTTTCTCGAGAAATATTCAATTGGCCATCATTTTAATTTTTTTTTAAATTTCGGACTTCTGGGATCATGAGATGATTTTCAAGGTCAAAATTTTTTTTTTAGTAGAGTTAAAAAATATTTTATTTAAAAACACAGAAATGTGTTATTTTTGGAATATGCCATTAGGCGCCACCTGGGATTTTTCTAAAATTTGAAATCACTGAAATCACAGGATGATCCTCTCAAATACATTTTTTCTTTGAGAATGCGCTTTAACTATTTTATTCAAAAATAATGAAGTGAGGTATTTTGGAATATTTAATTGGCTAATGTCATGGACTTTTTTCAAAATTTTGTATTTTTGTCTTCCAAGGGTGATTTTTAGAGTCAAACTTTTTTTTCTATCAAATTCATCAAGCATTTTATCAAAAAATACAGGATTGAACTATTTTTTGAATATGTAATTGACCACGATTTTTATTTTTTTTATTTTTTATTTTAGACTTCTAGAATTATGAGATGATTTTCAAGGTCAAAATGATTTTTCGAGCAAAGTTTTAAAATATTTTATCCAAAAATATAAAAACAGTTATTCGTGGAATATTTCATCAGGCACCACCTGGAATTTTTCCAAAATTTGGAATTCCTGGGACCACAAGACTATTTCCTGAGTCAAAATTTTTCTCGAGAATATGCTTAAAATATTTAATTTAAAAATGCAGAAATAAGCTATTTTCGAAATATTTGACTGCCATCTTAGATGTTTTCATGATTTTTAATTTCTGCTATCATAACATAATTTCTAAAGACAAACATCTTATTTTAGCGAATTTTAAAAATATTTTATGAAAAAATACAGAATAAGCTATTTTAAAAAAATTAACTTGACCGCCAGTTTTTTTAAATTTGGGAATTGTAAAATAACTGAATGATTTTTAAAGTCAAACTTTCATTTCTAGCAAAGTCTTACAATTTTTTATTTGAAAATATAGAAATAAGTTATATTTGGAACATTTTATTCGGCATTTTTCAAGCCAAACTTTTTTTCTGAAAAGGTTTCAAAATGTTTCATACAAAAATACAGAAATGCGGTATTAAAAAAAAAAATTAAATAAGCCGCTAACTTGGATTTTTAAAAATTTTGAGTTTCTGGCATCATAGGATAGATTCTAATTTCAAACTTTTTTCCCGAGCACATTCTCAAAACATTTTATCAAAAAATACAAAATTGAGCCATTTTTAAAAGATTTAATTGGCTACCAATTTTAATTTTTCCAAAGTTTTGGACTTCTGGAATCACAAGGTTATTTTTCAGGTGAAAATGATTTTTATAGCAAAGTTTTAAAATATTTCATTAAAAAACACTTAAATAAATTATTTTTGGAATATTTCATTAGGCGCCACCTGACATTTTTTTGAAATAAAATAATACTATATTCACAGGATGATTTTTCAAAAAAAATACTTTTTTCCTAGAAAGATTTTAGGATATTTTATTTAAAAATAAAGAAATAACTTATTTTTGAAATATTTCATTGAGCGCCACCTGTTTTTTTTTCAAAAATTTAGATTTACTAGGATCACAGAGCGATTTTTTAAGTAAAACTTTTTTCTAGAGAGATTGCAAAATATTTCATGTAAAAATACAGAAAAAAGGTATTTTAAGAATGTTTGATTGGCTGCTATCTTGAATTTTTTCTTTATATTTTGGACTTATGAAACCATGGGATGAGTT
>JAUELO010000020.1:557495-571851 GCA_032357855.1 Amphibolips quercusostensackenii
ATTTTCTAATGTATTATTTTTTATCTCCGTGCAAACCAACAAAGTACAACATAAATCAATGGAAAATGATACACAGGCACAAATATCATAAGAATAAATTATTAAAATAGAAATATTCTATCATTAACGAATTTGATAAAGAAATATACATTTATAGAACTTCTATAGGACTTGCTGCCAATGATTTTTCTGTATTATCTAGCTGCGAATTTTTATTGTAAATCCACGATTTCAATTGCCAGCAAAAAATAATATAAATAATTGAAAATTATGTCAAAATTATTAGTATTTGTATTCGTGCGCAAATTTCTATTAATTTCTGTTGTACTTTACTGGTTTACACAAAGATAAAAAATAATACATTGGAAAATCTTATTTCATTCAAATTGTTACATAACATGACTTTTAACACAAAATGCAAATCAAAATTCGGCTTTGATGGATTGATGCGGAATTCCGTCCAGAGTACTTTTTTGCTTTAAACTTTGAAATCGATAAAAAATTACGACCTCTAGCTTAATTTGTCCGCGAAAATCCATTACTAGACCACTGTGCGCCGCCGAGACTGTGGTAGACCATACTTTGATTCTTGTACAATCATAGTAATGTGCACTTTCTTTGAGTAGTACTTTTCTAGAGTACTTACAAAAAATATTTAATTAATTAAAAAATAATAAAATAAACTTAAAAAATAAATAATTATTGAAAATTTTAATTTTTTATTAAAAATTATATTTTCCCTCAAATTGTAGTTTGGTTAAAATTTTGTTTCATTCTTGACTGAAAAATCTTTTTTTGATTCAGGATTACACTATTTTGTAGAAAATCTATCTTTTTTTGTAGAAAATTAATTTTGTTGATATAAAATACATCTATTTGGTAGAAAACTCGAATTTATAGTTAAAAATGAACTATTTTGTTAAAAGTTTATATTTTCGAATTGAAAAATTCATCTTTTTGCAAAAAAATCTTCTGATGCCTTAAACACAGAAAATACTTCATACTTATGATTAAATAATAAACTAAATTGTTCAAATAATTTATTATTGTTTTTAGCAATTTTTTTGGAATAGAGTTAGAAAGTTGCAGTTTTCACCGACGTTTTGAACTTCTTTTGAACTTTTTAGTTATATCGAGGCAATCAATAATTGAATTTAAACAAGATTATTATTTAAACAATTGATTATCATTTACAATAATATTCTCCTAAAATTATGCTAGAAAGTTGCAGTTTTTTCTAGAATTTTTCACTTTTGGCTTTCTTTTTAATTAGATCTAGCATGAGTTAAGAAAAAGATATTCATAAACAATATCAATTTGTTAAATAATTCTTTTTATTAACTTCAATAATTCTTACATTATTCTAAGTAAAAATCTAGAAAAAGTTGAAATTTTTCAAGAGAAAAACCGCAGTCTTTTGGGAAAATTCAAAAATAATATTAGTAAAAATAATAATTGAATTGTTTAAACAATTTTTTTTGTCACCTTGAATTAATAATCACCTCACTCCGAGTGGAAAGTTGACAAAAAAATCACAAATTTAAAAAAAACTGTAACTATCTAGCATTAATACAGAAGAAGATAGTCATAAGCAATAATAATTTGTTAAAATAATTATTTTTGTTGAATTACAATAATTTTTATATTACTTTGAGTAAAAATTAAAAAAAAAGCTAAAATTTCAAAAAAAAATAGCAGCCTTCTGTCAATACTAAAAATAATAATATTAAAAATAAATTATGAATTGTTTATTGTTAACTGAATTTAATTATTACCTCACTTTGAGTAAAAAGTTGACAAAAAATGGAAAATTTTAGAAAAAGCGGCAAATATCCAGTATTTCTGTAGGAGAAGATAGTTATAGGCAACAATAATTTGTTCGAACAATAATGTTTGTTAAACTTAATTTATTATTACCACATTTTGAGTGAATAGTAGACAAAAAGTTGAAAATTAGAAAAAACACCCAAAATCTTTACATTATTAAATAAAAATATTAGTAAGAATTATAATAAATTGTTTAAACAATCATAATTATCAGGATAATAAATATTTATTTTTATCTCATAAAAAAGTAGACCAAAAATAAGAAATTTTAGACAAAAATGTCAACCTTATAGCATTATTCTTAAAAAATATTATTATAAATAATAATAAATTATTTAAATAATTATTTATTTTTAATTCAATTGACTTTTGCTTTGATATTACTAAAAAGCTTAAGATGAGTTGAGCATTTCGGAAAAAAACGCAAATTTCTAAACCTATTTTAAGAGAAAATCGTTAAAAATAATGATAAATTGTTTAAACAATTTAGGCATTCATCTTATTGTCAGTAGAAATAGTATTTTAAATACAATTTTTTTAAATTCTGGTTTAAAATACCTAATTATTTGTTGGAGAAACAAAAAAAAATCTACCTCAGCCAGGATTCGAACCTGGAACGCCACTATACATAGGCCCAAAAACCTATTCAGAAAAAACTGGAATGGGAATTCGATTTCAGTCAGAATTTGTTGAAGCTAGCCATTCGTCGACTGAGCAACCCGTCATCATTGGTATGCGGAAACATTGACGGGTGTCCGTGGCAGTTGTTATTTCTCGGAACGGATCTGTTTCGAGGGTTCCTGACCCTTAAGTGATATGTGCCAGGAATACAAAAGGGTCCGTAGAGAATGAGGGTGGAGATGTTTGCTGACGGGTGGATGGACGTAGAGCAGCTTCAGAGACGCATCTACATGTGTTTTCCATTCGCCCGTCTTACCGACCACTCGCCGCTCGCGTCAAAAAGAAAACCTTATTTTGCTCAAGTGAGGATGTCAATCTCCTTTTTCTACCACCCGGCACGGCACTTTTATTTACATCTGTTTCCCCAAACTGTTTCAAAAGGAATTACGAATTTTATGTGACGGATTAAATCGATTTGAATTTTTTTTTGGGAGAAAAAAGTCTACCTTAGACGGGATTCGAACCCGGGACGCAACTATACATAAGCATTGCCTTAACTAATTACGCCACTCAGGCTGTAGTAGATCATTTTTTGTTTTAGTGAATCAGAGTATAAATTTAAACAATGATGATTTGTATAGCTGGACAACAGGTCGACAAAATAACATCATTGTTTAAATTTATATTCTGACTAAGTGAAAATTTTTTAGACTAAAGTATTCAGTAAAATAGTTTCATGAGGCTGAAATACGGAATGCATTGATAAGGATAAATACCAAATTCGCTAAGAAATGGTCAATCACAGCCTAGGTGGCGTGATCGTTTAACGCACTAGGCATGTATAGCGACGCTTTGAGTTCAAATCCAGGCTGAGGTAGATTTTTTTTGATTTTGCCATAAAAAAATTAACTAGAAACCGACAATATCTAATATTTCACACAAGTAATTAATTTATTACCCTAAAAAAAATATTAATTTTCGGCTGAAAGAGATGAATTTCAAACAAAAAAGTTGACACCCCCAAACTATAAAGACAAATTTTAAAAAAAGTTTACTTTTCAACATGAAAAGTTAAATTTGAAAGAACGAAAATCAATTTTCAGTCAAAAATTTTTTTAGAAAAAAATTTTAATCTTCAATCCTGATTGACGAATTTTTGTATCTAAAAACACCAATTTTTAACAAAATAGTTGGATTTTTAAAAAGATAGCTTTAAAAAAAACTGATATATTCACAAAATGATTGAATTTTTAACAAAGAAATTACATTTTCATCCAAGAATTATTTAGCAAAAATTTTGAATTTTCAATCCAGTGGGACGAATCTCTTATCCAAAGAGACGAATTTGCAAGAAAACAAATAAACTTTTAAAAAATATGGCATTTAAAAACTGAAATATTAACATAATAATTGAATTTTCAACAAAATAATCAAATTTTTGACAAAATATTCCAAGTTCTAACACATTAATTTTCAAATAAAAAAAGTTTTTTTTACAAAATAGTTGATTTTTGGAACCACAAATATAAATTTTCAACTAAAAACTAATTTTTAATCAAAGAAATATATCTTTAATAAAAAATGAATTTTGAACAAATTAGATCAACTTTACCTTAACTAGTAGATTTTTCAATAGAGAAAATTAATTTTCTACTGAAAAAGACAAATGTACAAAAAAATATCATTTTTCAAATAACTGGCTGATTTTTCAGTTTCAAACCCTTATGTTCAACATCAAAAAAATAATAACTTTTAACCAGTTGTATTTAACTAAAAAAAACTTTCAACAAAATAGCTGAATTTTCATTGAAAAAGTTGATTTTTAACAAAGTAGTTGTGCTTTTGATAAAAGAAATATAATTTTTTCCAAAAGAAATAAATTTTCAAACAAAATATGTTTTTTATTTAAGAGAGAAAAAAATGCATCTTAAATTAGTGCATTTTAAGGACAAAAAGGCGAATGCTTCATAAAAAATTGAATTATCTACCCGAAATCATGAATTCTGAACTAAATAGTTAATTTTTTCCCGAAATTATAGAATTTATAAGCCAAAGAAACGAATTTTTTACGAAATAGTTAATTTTTCAACCGAAAAATATGTATTTCTAACAAAAAGTTAATTTCGAACCAGAGAGATGAATCTTTAATTGGCAAAATTAATTCTTTACAAAGTAGGCTAACTTTCTACAAACTAGTTAAATTTTTTTAAAAGAAAAATAATTTTCCACCAAAAAAAGACAAAGTTACAACAAAATAGGTGAACTTTCGATCAGTTACTTAGATTTTTAATTATAAACTATCAAACTAAAACAAATTATGAAAAAATTAAATTTATAGAATATTTTACAAAAAAAATTTTTAACCAAAAATTTCATTTTTAATAAAACAGTTGAACTTTAAATAAAAAAGGATCAAATTTCTACCATAATAAATTTTTAACCATGTAAGATTTTTTATTTGACCGAAAAAAATGTGAAGCAATTAGTGAAATTTTTTAGCCAAAAATGCGAATTTTCTACAAAGCAATTTAGTTTTCGAAAATATAAAATTTTAATGAAAAAGTTAATATTTGACCAAAAAGATGGATCTTCCATTTATAAAATAAATTTTTATTAAAGTATATAATGTTTCTACCATTTAGTTAAAATTTTAATTTAATTAATTGATTTTCTACCAAGAAAAGGCGACTATACAATGAAGTACATACATTTTTAACCAAATAGTTAAATTTTTAACCATACAGTTGAATTTTAAATTAAAAACAATTAATTTTTTACCGATCATGAAATAGTTAAATTTTCAAAATTTTACAGAAAAGAAAAAGAATTTTCAACAAAATAGTTAGATCTTTAACCAATGAAATAAAGATTTGACGAAAGAGTTCGACTTTAAACAAAGTGGTTTAATTTTTAACCAAAAAATAAATTCTTAATAAAAAATCCAATGGCTGGATTTTTTAGTCAAATTTATAAATTTTCAACTAAAAATAAAATATTTAAACTTTAAGTTGCAAAAATTAATTTTTAACAATAAAAAACGAATCATCAAAAAAGATTTTAATCTTCAACCAATAAAATAAGCTTTAAGCAAAGTAGTTTAACTTTCAGGGAAATTCAAAAAAAGCGAGAAAATTCCAAAGTATTCAAAAGCATACAGACAATTCAGGGTGAGTTTCAAATGAAATCAAATGAATTGCAAAAAATATTTTTAAATCTTTTCCAATTTTTTAAATCTCGCAAAATCCTTCACTTGTTGTAAATAATTCTTTAAAATCCTTTTGAATTTTTGAAAGTTCTATTAAACCTTTTCTGAAATCCTGAAAATTTTTTTAGTAAAATATTCTGAGAGCTTTAAAATTCCTCAAAATCATTTAAATCCTTAAAAAATTTAATTTCCTTAACTCTTATAAAATAATTTTACAAAATATTCAAATTCTTCCAGACTTTTAAAAGATCTTTAAAAAACTTTGGCATGTTCACAATTACCCTAAAATCATTATTAGCCTTTGAAATTTCTTTAAATTATTTAAATTTATTTAAAATTTACTGGAATCTTTTAAAGTGCTCTAAAATATTTTACAAGAGTTAAAGAAAATTCGAAAATATATAAAATTCCCAACATTTCCCTGATTTTCCCTGACCAACAAAATTCACTAACTTTCCGTGATTTCTAGATTTTCCCTGACTTTCGACTATCCGCTTATCACAAGAAGAGTGACTTAAGTGATCTTCTTATTTTCAAAAGTGAGTAAACAGTTATTTAAAAAAGTGATAGTTACCTAAACTGCTTATTGCAGCAATTCCCTGATCTTGGTAAATTGTTTCTTAAATTCCCTAATTTTTTTTTTATTTTCTGACGTCTTCTGATCTGCCCTTAACCTTTTTTTAGATTTAGCTCACACCAAACTTTTTGTAGACTTATAGTCAAGAATCTCCAACTCAGTTATTGCTCGTTTCGCAATCAATAAAAAGTGAAGTTGGAATAGGAAATCAAGTGGCACATTAAACCAGGGAAAGTTGTGAAATTGTCAATGATGAAGGAATATCTTGTTGTTTCAGAAAGTAAAATGAGCAATGAGAAGGCAAATGGATATCGACTTATTAGTACTTAATGGGAAGATTAACGTAAAATAATTATGAAAATTTGTACGAACAAAGGGTACTAATATCTTCTAGTGATTCCCTCGAATTTAATGGTTGTTGTTCTCGAGTAAACGACTTTCCTTATTACCCTGACCCTTTGTGCGTAAAACAAGATTACCGATACTCATTGGGACACAAAGACCTTGTTCGACAACGTACTAAAGCGGAGTAGCTGTGCTCGATCGACCCAACTTATACTACTGTAATAACTGTTTCTCGGCAGTAAATAAGTGGTCAAATAGTCAATAAACCAGTATTAGATAAAATTGTAGGATTATGTTTTACCTAGCTCTCAGTCAATGTGAAAACTAGAAAGCGATTGGGGTTGCACAACTATTCAAAGATTTCAGAAAATAATGATTATTGCGTCATCCTAATAACAGATGGCTATCAAAAGGATTGGGTTGATTGTAATTTAATTGTTCTTCCTTGAGTATGGTGCGGGTTAGAACAGATGTTGGGTCATTTTAGTTGTTGAAGGGTTGTAACAACGAAAGGGTTAATTATACTTGTTTGGTTTTCTCAAAGAAAATCAGTCAGTTGCAGGAACGAATTCAAATCTGAGACATTCTACCGGAAAAAGGGGGATTGAATTCCAGTAATTTTATGCATTACCCCTATCTGAAATCAGAGTTTGCTTTTTCACAATAGCTGTTGCAGGTACTGTGGATTTTTTTCAATTCTATTTCCCCAGGAGCCCTTCTTTTTGGAAAAAGTTATTTTCTCCAGTATCAGCATTTCCTTCCAGAAAGCTGACTTTCTTTTAGCAATCCTTTCGTATCGTCTAGCGCCCAAGCCCGTTTACAACGGGCGCACCACTCTTAGTCTCACGGTTTCTCGGTCCTTCAATTTCACCTTTGTAGGACAATTTTCTTCTGGAACGTTGCGTCGACAATCGTATTCCTCATTCCCTTTACTGCAAGCCACGTTCGGTTCCTTCAATCTGGTCGTGTTATATGGGAACCCCAAGATTGAAAATTGTTCCTCACTGAAAATTTACGTATGCTAGGACAGAAATTTATAGTTACTAGGTTATGACTAGGTTTCCGTTTCAATGTGAAGAGAGACCTGTTGAAAGTGTCACACAAAATGCAAATGCTTCTCTTATTGTGCCTGATCCACATCTGCTCATGGATGTTGGATTATAAGCATAAACTCAATTGAAATATCTGATTTTGCCTACCTATAGATAGCAAAGATTTGAATCTTGAAATCTTCAAATACGTTTCCTGAATTTCGGAAAAGATAACAATTAGAACTATTCTTACCCCTTTCCTAATTCTCCATAAAGTCAATTTCGGAAAACATTTTGGTTGAATTTGCAACATTTCTGTTCAGTGAACCGAATTCTTCTGCTGTAATTAATGAGCTTACGATCAAATCAACTTAAGACTTCAAGAGAGCATTTTACTAGAATTAGGCCAAAGATTAAGTCGATTTAAACTAAATATTCTGTTGTCAGAAAAAAAACAGAAGAAGAAGACCCTAACCCAAATTACGATTTGGTTTAAAAAAAAGCACTTGAAGCTAATCAGGTGAGTATAATGTCAACGTTGATTAGTCATTGACTGATTTAATCGAAGAAGAAGACTCCGATTTTGTTAAGATTTGGTTTTAAACAGAACAGTTAAAGCTGCTCAAGCTAGTGTAGCGTCAATGTTGATTATACACTCACTGACCTGCAAGAGGAAAAAGAAGACTCGAAGTTAATTGCGATTTTTTTAATGTGTACACTTAAGAATGCTCAAGAAAGTATAGTGTCAAAGCTGATCAGCTTTTTACTGACCTAATATAAGAATAAAAAGTAGACATCAATTCTATCACGATTAGGTTTTTAAAAAGATAATTCAAAATTACTCAAGAAAGTACGGTGTCAACTTTGATCACCTATTGGCTGACCTAATAGAAGAATATAAAAAAGGCTTCAATTTAATTATGATTTGGTTTTCAAAAAGGACATTTCAAGTTACTAAGGAAGGAATGGTGTCAACGTTGCACAACCATTGGCTAACCTAATAGAAGATAACGAAAGTATTGTATCAACGCTGCTTAGATTCTGACTGACTTATTAGAAAAATAAAATGTGTTTAATCCAGTTACGATTCGGTTTTTCGGAGTAACATTTATAGCTACTAAAGAAAGTATAGTGTCAAAGTTGATCAGCCAGACTGACTAAATAGAAGAAGAACAAGAAGAAGACTCCAATTCAATTACGATTCAGTTTTCAAAAGATAATTTGAGGCTGGTTCAGTAAGCATTTCGTCAACGTTAATTAGCCATTGACTAACCTAATAGAAGAAGGAAGAAATTCCAATCTATTAAGGATCTGATTTCAAAAAAGAACATTTACGGCTGCTTTAGAAGGTATAGTGTCAATATTTATCAGCCAGACTAACTTATTAAAAAAAGAAAAAGACTCCAATTTAATTACTATTTGTTTTTTAAAAGAACACTTAAGGCCGGTCAAGCTAGCTTAGTGTCCATGTTGATTAGCCTTTGACTGACTTAATAGAGAAGGACAAAAATCACAGTTCACTTACGATTGGTTTAAAAAAAAAACATTTATGGCCGCTCAAATCGTATAGTGTCAACGTTGATCAACCAGACTGACTAATTAGAAAGAGAAGAAGACTCCAATTTAATTAAGATTTGGTTTGATGAGCCATTGACTGACCTAATTGAAGAAGAAAAAGAGTTTAATTCAGTTACGATTCGGTTTTTCGAAAGAACATTCATATCTACTCAATTAAGTTTAGTGTCAATGTTGATCAGCCAGACTAACTTATTAAAAGAAAAGAAGAAGAGTCTAATTCAAATACGATTTTGTTCTGAAAAGAATATATGAGGCTGGTTAAGTAAGTATGGCGTCAACGTTGATTAACCATTGACTGACTCTTAAAAAAAAAACAAAGATTTCGATACAGTTACGATTTGTTCCTTAAAAATAGGATTTATATTTGCTTAAGGAAATATATTTTTAACGTTAATCAGATCTTGGCTAACTTTATAGAAGAAAACGAAAAATAAAATTTAATAAAGATTTGGTTTTCCACAGGATCATTTAAGGCTGCTCAAGCAAATATGGTTTTAACGCTAATCAGCTAGACTGACTTAATAGAAAAAGAAGAAGATTACAATTTAATTACGATTTGGTTTTCAAAAGAACATCCAAGGTTGATTGAGCTAGTATGGCGTCAACATTGATTAGCCTTTGATTGACTCAATAGAAGATGACAAAGATTCCAATTCAGTGAAGATTTGATTTAAAAAAAAAACACTCATGACTGCTCAAGAAAGTATAGTGTTAACGTTCATCAGCCAGACTGACCTAATAAAAATATAAGGAAAAAAGACTCTTAATTCAATAACGATATAGTTTTTAAAAGAACATTTAAGGCTGTTCAAGCTGGGATGGTGGTAACGTTGATTAGCCGTTGACTGACTTAATGGAAAAAGAAAAAGATTCCAGTTCAGTTACGATTTAGTTTTTAAGAAGAACATTTATAGCGGCTCAATAAAGTATATTGTCAATGCTAATTAGCGATTGGCCAACCTAATAGAGAAAGACATAGAATCCAAATCAATCAGGATTTAGCTTCCAATAAAAACGTTTAAGGATGCTCTAGATTTAAATTCAGTTACGATTTGGTTTTCAAAAAGAACATTTAGAGCTGATCAAGAAAGTATAGTGTCAATGTTGATCAGCCAGTCTGACTAAATAGAAAAAAGAAGGCAAATAAGACTATAATTCAATTACGATTTCGTTTTTAAAGTAACATTTAAGACTGGTCAAGCAAACATGGTGTTAAAGTTGATTAGCCATTAACTGTTTCAATAGAAAAAGACAAAGGTTCAGTCACGATTTGGTTTTTAATAAAAAAATTTAGGGGGCTCAAGTAAGTATAATTCAAAAATTGATCAGTCATTGACTGACCTTATACAAAAATAAAAACAAGATTCAAATTCGATTAGAATTTAGTTTTTGAAAAGAACATTTGAAGCCACTTAAGAAAGTACGTTGTAAACGCTGATCAGCCAGACTGAATTAATAGAAGAGGAAGGAAAAGCAGACTTTAATTCAATTACGAATTGGTTTTTAAAAGAACATTTGAGGCATGTCAAGTAAGTATAGTGTTAGCATTGATTAGCCGTTAACTAAATTAAAAGAAAAAGGAGATTCTTATTCGATTACGATTTGGTCTTCTAAAGGAACATTGATTTGGTTTTTAAAAAGAATATTTATGGCTGCTCAAAAATATATAGTGTCAATGTTGATTAGCCAGACTAACTATAATAGTGGCTGATGTTAACGTTCATTAGTTCTTAACTGATTCAATAGAAGAAAAAAAATCCAATTTAGTTACATTTGGGAAAAAAAAAAGATTTATGGCTACTCAAAAAAGTATAGTGTCAACGTTGATCAGCCATTGGCTAACCTAATAGAAGAAGATGAAGAATCCAATTCAATTACGAATATGTTTTTAATAAGAACATTCAAGGCTGCTCAAGCAAGATTGATTTTATTATTGATCAGCTAGACTGACCTAATAGAAGAAGGCATCAATTTAATTGAGATTTGGTTTTCAAAAAGATTATTCAAGGCTCTTTAAGCAAGTATTGACTCAACATTGATAAGCCTATCTTACATCAAAAGACGAAGACTCCAGTGCAAGATAGTTGAATCCAGGCTCAAGAAATGTACATTTCCTCTCAATTATTTCCAAGCTCATTCATAAAATAATAAATCATAATTGTTTTGCCTAGGAGGAATACGCTATTCGTATATTTATTTACCTTCTGTCTGGTACAGAAAGCTAAAACTAAAGCACTTAAAACTTGTGAGCTGCTTAAAAATTAATTTTAATTAAGCTAATAGTTTTAATAAGGAAAATCGGCATAACAAAGGGAGTGTCTCAGGATTGTACCCAAACGAAATAGGCGTGTCTAAAGGAGACGTAAACTAAGCTTTCCCTAGCGTATTAAAGTTTCTTATCAAAAATTATTCGACTACCTCTCCTGTAAATCAAAAAGCCTTATCCTGTCTGGAATTAACCCTCCCTTGTCTTGGCTTCCAAAATATCTCATTTAATTTAAAACTTGAAACATATTACGCAAGTTCACGCATAATATTCCAGCTCTTGGACAAGACGGATGGGATTCTCATTCCTCAACGCATCCTGCAAGGCATGCCGGGACACGACGGCCGTAAAATATGTAGCTTTTACGGCCTCACGCGAGATTGAAGAATCAAGTTGTAAAGGACTGAATATGCTCAGATGAGGGCCGGAAATGGAATGAGTCGAAAGGGAAATGCAAGGGAAGGGTTTGCGAGGCAAACTTCAGAGAGGAAGGGAACGTTTCAGGGTTTCATGGAGTTAAGCCCGGTTGAAGGGTGTTGAAATATAAAATAAATATCTTAAACCCTATGATCCTTGCTTTAATTAAAAGTTAAACCTGCGTCTGATGCACGTTGGGAAAATTTCGTGATTCAATTTGCCTGCGGATATTTTATCAGCACGGCTCTTTCCGTGATTCGTTGCAGTTTTTCAGTCCTTTAAACTCGTATGATCCTCATCTCTCTGAATTTATAACCGATAAATTTTTACCAAAGTTTGTTATTAATTATAGTTGGTGATAAAATAAATAATTAGGATGTTTTAAATACTATATTTTGTCCGAAAAAATGGTTCAGCAATTTCAGTTTCGAAAGCTTTTCTTATTATGATCTACATAGCTAGTTTAGCTATTCTAGTTCCCAAACAGTTTGTTGCAGCAATTCTAGCTCTAGAAATTTCAGTTTATAAAAGTTTTCTATGAACAGCAAGTTGATCAATTTTAGTTTAAGCAATTATGGTCTCATGACATTCTGAAAGTTTTATCTAAATAGAGAGTTGCAGCAATGCAAGATTCAAAACATTGTCAAAGTTCAAGACATACAGCTAGTTCAGCAAATTAAATTCAAATGTATTCTGAAAGTTCAATCTAATCAGCAAATTAATCAGCAGTAGTCTCAAAGTATTTTGACGGTATGCTCTAACGAGGAATTTAGCCATTACAGTTTCAAAACATTTTGCAAGCTCAATCTAAACAGCTGGTTCAGCAGTTTTAGTCTTAATATTCTATAAGTTTAACTTAACTAGCAGATTCAGCAATTTTAGTTTCAAAATAGTCTGATATTTTAATTGAACCATCTGGTGCAGCAATCCTACTATCGAAGCATTACGAAAACTTAATCTAAACAGCTTATTCAGCAATTCTAGTTTTAAGGTGTTTTGGAATTTAAATCTAGCGAGCATGTTTAGGAATTAGAGTTTCAAAAGCATTCTCAAAGGTTAATCGAGACATCCGGTCAATCAATTATAGTTTCAAAAAATTGTCAAAGATCAATCTAGCTAGGTATTTCAGCAATTCTAGTCTTAGGATTCTATTTTAAAAATATTCTGTAAATTCAATCTATCCAGTTAGTTCAGCCACGTTAGTATCAAAACTTTTAGAAAGTTTAATTCAACTAGCAAGTTCAGCAATGGTACTTTCAAAATATTCTCATATTTTAATGTAACTATCGCGTGAAGCAATTCTACTTTTAAAGTATTTTAAAATCCCTATCTGAAAAGCTAGCTAAGCAATTCTAGTGTCAAAGTTTTTTAAAAGTTAAATCTAACTAGAAGGCTTATCAAACCTGGCTTTAAACCATTCTAAAAGTTTAATTTTAACAGCTAGCTAGAATTTTGAATATAGAATTTATTTATAAGGTCACTAGGGCTAAAAATAGTAAATAAAAAATCAGTCTTACTAGAAATTTTAGCTATTAAAGTTTCAGGAATCTAGTTCAGAAGTAAGAGATTAGTATAAGAGAGAAGAGGAAGTAAGGGATGATTGTTGAAGTAGAGATGAAAAATGGAAAGTTAGAGGAAAGAGTACTACGTAACGGCCAAAGGAGTAGTAGAGAGAGCAAGAAGGATGTTAGTTGTGACAGAAAGCAGGTAAGTTAGGGTCATACTAACTAAAGAAGGAATAGGTAAAGTTGAAGGGGGGGTAGTAGAAGTGTGTGTAGGAGTAGGGGCATAATGTACTGAGCGTAAGAAGAAATTTAGGGAGGGGGGTAGAAGTATAGAGAGATGAAGTAAAGGAAGTGAGAATGTAGATAACGTATGGAAGAGAAAATTTAGGGTAAAAATAGAAAGATATAAGGCAGAAAGAAGTGGGAGATCGTAGTGGAAGCAGAGAGAGCAAGTAGGACGATAGTAGTGACAAAAGGCGGGTAAGTAGGGAAAAGAAAGTAGGGGATTATAATGGGATAAAATGAAAGTCAGGGTCTAGGAAAGTCAAAGATGGTGAGAATGTTATTAGGGGAGAAGCAGGGAAATAGAAAGTAAGGTCATAGGAAGTAAGGCCAGTAAGAAGGGGGCTTAAAGAAATAGAAATAGGAGATGAGAAAAGTGAGAACGCGCAGAAGACAATTAGGATGTAGAAGGGGTGGTGAGAAGTAAAGAAAGAGAATGTAAGATAAGTGAAAAGGGAGTTTCAAGAAAGAGGAAATGGGATATGGACAATAGGAGATGAAAAATAGGGGAAGAAGAAGTAGAGAGATATAAGACGTAATTAAAAAGTCTAAAGCTATGGATGGAAAAGTGGGTGAGGGTATAAGATAGAGGATAAGAAAGGAAGGTTAAGTAGGGTGAGATTAAGCAGGGGGATTAAATAGGGACAGCAGAAATATGTAGAGGGTAGATAAAGTAGGGAATTGTAGTGGAAGTAAAGGGGG
>JAUELO010000020.1:600336-610597 GCA_032357855.1 Amphibolips quercusostensackenii
CCTTGAAATAACCTTGACAGCGAGGTCCAAGGTCAAATCCAAGGTCACCATTAAATTCCCCGGGAAAAATTACTAAAAACTTCATGTTAATTTTAATTTTCTATTTTAAATTTTCTAAAATTTTCTGAGGTTTCCATACTTTTCCCTCACCCTTTATAAGTACTATAATAACAAGTAGTATATTTTAGATAGCCACGATGTATTTTTAGACTTATCTTTAAAAAGTTATAGTCAAAATAAGCAATGGTAATTTCACTATTTTTAAATCGATCAAGCATGTTTTTTTGGGTGAGAAGGCACAACTTTTTTTGATCTTCTTCCAAAAATTGTCCATTTAATGGTGTCTGACTAAAGCATGCGTTTTTCACTGAAAACTGTGACCGACGCGAAGAAATAAAGTATTGTACAAAAAAGAAGAACACAGATATTGTTTCATTTTGAATGGTTTCTATTACAATTTATTTAAGTAGTAACAGTATATTTCAGCTTGACATGATATATCACACTCACAATTATGGTTAATAATTTAATTTAGAATGCAACAAAAAATATTTTAATTTTTCGCTGCATTTAACTTGCTCTACATTATTATTATTATTTACATCGAAAAATAAGATTTTTGGAAATATTACTAGATCATCCAAAAAAAGATCGTGGCTAGAGAGAATATATTCTTATCACGTAATTAACGTAGTATATACTGTTCAAAATAAAATCCTATTTGCGTTAATATTTTTCTCAATACATTATTTTTAACATGAATTTCCAGAAACTCTGACGTTTTATCATTATCTTCGAGTTTTGTACATGTGATATTTATTGCCGTACAAGACTATTATGAATTTGAAATGATAGAATCCATTTCAAATTAGTCATTTTTTAAATTTTTTTGATAAAAATTCAACTACTTTGACAAAAATTTATAACACTTAATTAAAAATTAAAAATCATTTCCTCTTTGGTTAAAAATAATTTATTTTATCTGTTAATGTGTCTATTTCATTTTTGGTTTAATTTTTCTTTTACAAGTTGAACATTGAGCTGGATGGTGAATATTTAAACTACTGTTTTTAAAATTTGTATCTGTTCTGATTTTTCTACAATATTTCATTTCTTAAGTGATGGTACGAAATTCAAGTAGAAAAATCCAACTTTGGTTAGACACCATTTAATGGACATTTCTTTATAGAATATAAAAAAAAGTTTTGCGCTCTTACCGGAATAAAAGGCAAACTAATTAGAATTTGTTATTACTAACATGAATTTTTATAAGTTCTGAAGTTTCATCATTATCCACAATTTTTTTAATGAGGTAAAATAATTGTCGACGAAGTTATGAGTATTTTAAATTAGACGTCTATTCAAGAAAAAAAATGAATTTTCCTTTTAGATTTTTACTGTTTTCAAAACATAATTCATATATTGCAATTTTCTTTTTGAATTGTGTTGAGTTTTCTCGTCCTCTTCCAAAATCCGTCAAAAGATTTGAAAAAATCTTCTGACGGATCAAAATTCGGACGGTCAAAATTCAAACACTTTTAACATTGTCGAGATTTATTTTTTTTAAATCTAAGATATACGTTAGGCCTAGTTTTCTCTTTTTTCATTACACTTGTTCCTAACTACGCAATTATTTAATTTATTTAATAGGAGATTTGAAGCTTAAATAAAAAAAGTAGTAGTGTTCTTTGATGATTTTCCGAATATTGTCGTATAATTTTTTTATTTTCGACGCTTAATAATATTATTGATTTAATTCATTTTTCCTTTTTGTAAATAATATTTTTGTTAAGAATAATGAAAAAAGTAAAACTATAACTATACCTTAGTAATTCTTAAGCGTAGTTGATAAGGAACTCACCATCTGGAAAAAAATAAATTCAAAATTAATTTAAGACCTGAATAAAGTTTTAATGATTGAGTCTTAATTTTACAAAACAATTCAAGCCGCAGCTAGTAGATTTTTTATTTGAAAATAATTAGATTTTAAAGATGATTCATAACTTTCGAACAATTTTTTGTTGCATTATAGTTTGACATAAAAAATTGTTATTTTCGATAAAAATTAATTTATCATTATTCTTCAGATCATCTAGATAAAAACTGTTTTTGATTCAAAACCAAAATCCTCTTTTGTTGCAAAAATGCAGCTTCATTTGTTTAAAGCTTCATCATTTCAGTTGAAAATTTTATTATTTGGTCGTAAATGATGATTTTTGTTGAATCCAGCTGTTTTGAAGAAAGTTTTGTCTTTTTTGTCTTAAAAATTTAGCAGTTTTTAAAAAGATAAACTATTTGGTTAGAAGTAAGCTTTTTTGTTAAAAATGCAACTATTTTGAAAGAAAATTAAACTACTTGTTCAAAGATTTAATTATATAATTGTAAATTTGTTTTTTGGGTAAAAATTGATTTCTATATCTAAAAAATTATCTACTCCATTTTTGGTTAGAAGTTCATTTTTTTTTTGTTTATGTTGGTTGGAAATTCACGTACTTTGTTGGAAATTCGTCTTTTGAAAGAAAATTAATCTTCTTACCAGTAAATAATTGTTTTTGGTTGAAAACTTTTTGTAGATCAAAAATTCAACTATTTGGTAATAAATTTAACTATTTTCTTTAAAGGTTCGATATAAAAAAAAAACTATTTGAAAAAATTTGCTTAGAAATTTATCTGTTTGGATAAAAATGTATGTATTTTGTTAAAAATTTGTTTTTGGAAAGAAAATTAATCTTCTTGATAAAAAAATAACTGTTTTCGATTGAAAATTCGTACTTGTAAGTTGAAAATTGCACTATTTCTAAAAAATTTATCTATTTTGTTGAAAGTTTGATTATTTTGTTAAAAATAAAAATATTTTGTTAAAGTTATCTTTTTTGTTGAAATTTTAACTGTTTTGTTAAAAATCTATCTATCAAGTCTCAAAATGAACTTTTCTGGATAAAAATTTAACTGTCATTTAAAACATTTGTCTTTTTGGATTAAAAAACAATTTAGTTGAAAATCCATCTTTTGGGTTAAAAATTTGTTTTTTTGGAAAAAAATTAATCTTCTGAATAAAAAATAATTGTTTTCAGTTTAAAATTTATTTGTGTAGGTTACAAATTTAACTATTTTGTCAGAAATTTAACTATTTTGTTAAAAGTTAAATAATTCAATTAAAAATTAAACTATTTAGTCATTAGTATCATTTTTAGCAAAATTTTAACTGTTTTGTTAAAATTTCATCTGTTATGTCGCAAAAAAAAAATTGTTGTCGAAAATTCAACTGTACGGATTGAGAATTTCACTGTCTTCTAAAATTTTGTCTTCTTTGCTTGAAAAAATAATTGAGTTGAGAATCCGACTATTTAGTTGAAAATTTGTCTTTTAGAAGAAAATTAATTTTCTTGATAGAAAATAATTGTTTTTGTTTGGAAGTTTATCTTTGCAGGGTAAAAATTTAAATATTTGTTAAAAAATTTAATTATTTATTTAACACTTAAATTATTTTGTTATATAAAAATTCAACTATTTCTTTGAGTTATCCTTTTTAGTCAAAATTTTAACTTTTTTGTTGAAAAATCATCTATCATGTTGCAAAATGAACTTTCTGGTCGAAAATTCAATTTTTCTGGTAGAAAATTAACCAGTCTCCCAAAACATTTGTATTTTTCGCCTAAAAAACAATTTGGTTGAAAATCCTACTATTTGGCTGAAAATTTATCTTTCGAATAAAAGTTAATCTTCTCAATAGAAAAAAATTCTTTTTGTTAGAAATTCATTTGTGTAGGTTAGAAATTTAACTATTTGGTCAGAAATTCAACTATTTGGTCAAAAATTTAACTATTATGTTTCAACAACCGAAATTTCAACTATTTTATTCAAAATTCATCTGTCATATCGAAAAATGAACTTTTTTAGCGACGATTCAACTTTTTGGGTTGAAAATTTAACTGTCTTCTGAAACATTTGCTTTTTTGGCTTGACAAAACAATTTGAATTAAAATAGAAAATAATTGTTTTTGGCTTTGAATTCTTCTTTTTAATTTTTAAACTTATCGATTTGGTAAAAATTCAACTATTCTGTTTTAAATAAAACTATTTAGTTAAAATTATTTTTTTGTTCGAAATTTTAACCATATTGTTGAAAATTGAGCTGTCATGTCGCAAAATAAACTTTTTTGTCAAACATTCATCTATTTCTTTGAAAGTTTAATTATTTAGTACAAAATTCAACTATTTTGTTAAATTTCTTTTTTTGTCGGAATTTTTACTGTTTTTTTAAATTCACCTTTCATGTCCCAAAATTAATTTTTTTGGCGAAGATTCAACTTTTCGGGTTGAAAATTCCACTTTCTTTTGAAAAATGTTAATTTTTGTCTTGAAAAACAATTAAGTTAAAAAACCAACTATTAAGTGGAAAATCCACGTAATTAAAAAAAAATTCATCTTTTCAGGTTAAAAATTCAACTATGCAATAGAAAATCAAACTATTTTGTTGAAAGTTTAATTATTTAGTAGGAAATTAAACTATCTAGTTAAATTTATTTTTTTGTCGAAATTTTAATTCTATTGTTGAAAGTCATCTGTCGTGTCGCAAAATGAACTTTTTCAGCGAAGATTCAACTTTTCGGGTTGAAAATTCAACTGTCTTCTGAAACATTTGCTTTTTTAGGCTAAACAAAACAATTTGAATTAAAATCAATTTATTTAGTTGAAAATTGATGTGCTTCTTTCAAAATCGTCTTTTAAAAAAAAATGAATCTTCTTAATAGAAAATAATTGATTTTGGCATAGAATTCATCTTTGTAGGCTTGAAACTCAACTATTTAGTATGAATTCAACTATTTTGTTGTAAATTAAAGTAGTAAGTGAAAGTAATTTTTTTGGTCAAAATTTCAACTATATTGTTGGAAATTCATCGGTCATGTCGCAAAATGAACTTTTTTGTCCAAGATTCATCTATTTGTTTGAAAGTTCAAATATTCATTAGATAATTGAACTATTTCGTTAAATTCATTTTTTTGTCAGAATTTAAACTGCTCTGTTGAAAATTCATCTGTCATGACGCAAAATGAACTTTTTTGTCAAAAATTAAACTATTTTGTTGAAAGGTTAATTATTTAGCAGAAAATTAAACTATTTAGTTGAATTAATTTTTTTTTGTATCAGAATTTTAACTCTTTTGTTAAAAATTCACCTGTCATGCCGCAAAATTAACGTTTTTGGCGAAGATTTAATTTTTCGGGTTGAGAATTCAACTGTCTTCTAAAAAATTTTTTTTTTTTGGCTTCAAAAAACAATTTAGTAAAAAACCAACTATCTAGTTAAAAATCCATGCATTTGTTTAAAATTTATCTTTGTAGATTAAAAATCGAACTATTTGGTAAAAAATTCAGCTATGTTATTGAAAGTTTAATTATTTAGTAGAAAATTTAACTATTTAGTTAAATTTATTTTTGTTTAATTTCAATGGTTTTGTTGAAAGTAATATGTCATGTCGCGAAATGAACTTGATGGCAAAGATTTACCTATTCGAGTTGAAAATTCAACTGTCTTCTAAAAAATTGGTCTTTTTAGCTTTGAAAAACAATTTGATTACAAACCCAAATATACAGTTGTTGTCTTCTAAAACATTTGTTTTTTTGGCTTGCCAAAAGAATTTGAAATATAATCTAACTATTTACTTAACAATTCATGTACTTCTATGAAAATTTGTGTTTTGAAAGAAAATTAATCTTCTTGATGAAAAATAATTGGTTTTGGCTTAGAACTTATTTTTGTAAGTTAAAAAATCAACTATTTAGTGGAAAATTTAACTATTTAGGTGAATTTAATTTTTTTTTTAATTTCAACTATTTTGTTAAAAATTCATCTGTCATGTCGCAAAATGACCTTATTTGCCAAAAATTCATCTATTTTGTCAAAGTTTAATTATTTAGTAGAAAATTAACCTATTTAGTTAAATTAATTTATTTTTGTCGGAATTGCAACTCTTTTGTTGACAAATTCATCTGTCATGTCGCAAAATTAACTTTTTTGGCGAAGATTCAACTTTTCGTGTTGAAAATTCAACTATCTTCCAAAAAATTTGTATTTTTGTCTAAAAAAACAATTTAGTTAAAAATTTAAATATTTAGTTGAAAATTCATGCAATTTTTAAAAATTTTTCTGTTCAGGTTAAAAATAAAACTATTCAGTAACAAATAAAACTATTTTGTTGAAAGTATAATTATTTAGTAGAGAATTAAACTATTAAGTTAAATTTATTTAAAATTTTAATTGTTTTGTCATGTTTGTCATGTCGCAAAATAAACTTTTTGGCGAAGATTTAACTTTTCGGGCGAAAAATTTCACTGTCTCCTGAAAAATTGGTCTCTTTAGCTTCAAAAAACAATTTGTTTGCAAATCCAACTATTCAGTTGCTGTCTTTTAAAACATTTGTTTTTTTGGCTTGCCAAGAGAATTTGAAGTAAAATCTAACTATTTTAGAATTTAGAATTCATCTTTTTAGGTTAAAGAAATAACTATTTGGTAAAAAATTTAACTGTTTTGTTAAAAATTCATCTGTCATGCCGCAAAATAAACTTTTTTGTCAAAAATTCATTCACTTTGTTGAAAGTATAATTATTCAGTAGAAAATTAAACTATATAGTTAAATTTATTTTTTTTGTCGGAATTCCAACTGTTTTGTTGAGAATTCATCTGTCATGCCGCAAAATGAACTTTTTTGGCGAAGATTCATTTTTCGGGTTTGGAATTCAACTGTCTCATGAAAAATTTGTCTTTGTGAATTCAAAAAACAATTTAGTTCAAAAACCAACTACTTAGTTAAAAATTCATGCATATGTTTAAAATTTATCTTTGTAGATCAAAATTTAAACTATTTGGTAAAAAACTCAACTATTTAGTAAAAAAATTCAACTATTTTGTTGAAAATTTAATTATTTAGTAGGATATTAAACTATTTAGTTAAATTAATTTTTTTGCAATAATTGTAATTGTTTTGTTAAAAGGCATCTGTCATGTCGCAAAACTAACTTTCTCAGCAAAGATTTAACTTTACGGGTTGAATATTCAACTGTCTTCTCAAACATATGCTTTTTTTATTGACAAAACAATTTAAATTAAAATCAAACGATTTAGTTTAAAATTCATGTGCTTTTTCAAAATTCGTCTTTTGGAAGAAAATTAATCTCCTTGATAGAAAATAATTGTTCTTGGCTTAAAATTCATTTTTGTATGTTGAAAAACCAATTATTTTGTGAAAATTAAACTATTTTCTTAAAGAATTAAACTATTCAGTTAACGTTATCTTTTTTTCTCAAAATTTTAATTATATTTTTGAAAATTCATCTGTCATGTCGCAAAATAAACTTTTTCGTCAAAAATTCACCTTTACGGTTTGAAAATTCAACTGCCTTCAGAAACAATTATCTGTGTGGTTTGAAAAAATAATTTAATTAAAAATCCAACCACTGCTATCCAATTTTGGATTAAAATTAAACTGGTTTCTCTTATTCCCAGATACACGACTTTGAATAGCAAATTAATTTTATTTTTAATTAGAAATGAAGGAAGCAAAGAAGGTGAATTCGATAATTATTCTCGTCACTTCCGTTGGTTTGTTCAGCGAATAGTAAGTAAAGATTTTCCGTTTTCTTAAGGTGGAGCAACCCTTGTCGATAAGTGTACGTGACTGGATGAAAGCGGATGAGCAAAGATTCTAGGGCTCGTGAACCACGGGATTGTCGTACAAATTAATTCAAATATTTGACGTTTCTGTGCCCCTGGATCCCGGCGCGACCCTCTTCGAGCATACAAAAAACCCCGAAGCTCGTGGAAACTCTAATCCTAAATAAAGTCCGGACTCAGTGTAAAGATATCAAATTTCGTATGTAAACGCCCTCTTGCAGATTTGCATAAAATGAAATTGCAATGTACATATCCTTGATAATTAGATTCAAAATTATTTTAATTAGAAAGGCCTAATTATTTATTTTATTATTTTCTGTTTCAGGATAACAATTTACAAATAACTGTAGTAAATTTAACCCACAAAATGGAATTTTTGACAAGAAGGTAAATTTTTGAAAAAAAAGTTAATTTTCAGTCAGGGAAGATGAATTTTCATACAAGTGCGAAAAAAGTCACACTGCATTTTTTTTCAACAGTACTTCTTGAGATAAAACTCCGAAAAATTTCCATTCAATGTTAATAACTTAATTTAGTTTCAATACAAAAAACAATAATTTTATTTTCTGCTGCATTTCGCTTGGTTTTAGTTATTAATATTCATTTCGAAAAATAAGATTTTTTAAAAAAATTAAAAGATAATTCTAAATATATATTATAGCTATCCAAAATATATTTTACTACCTAATTATCATAATATAAACCATTTAAATAAAACAATATTTGCGTTCTTATTTTTACACAATACTTGATATAGTTCATAGTTTCAGTGAAAAAGCCCATTTCAGGGAGACATCATAAAATAGGGGTTTTCTTGTAGAAGATGAAAGAAAGTTTTGAGATCTTATCCAAAAAAAGCATTCGACAAACAAGATAACTTTAACTTAATATTTAAATTTTTAACAAAATAATTAAATTTTTAATGCAATAGGTAAATTGTTTACTAAATACCTGAATTTTTAATCTACAAAGATAAAATTTCAAGTTTGTGAAAAAATCTTAATTTTTTAGATCTAGAAAGATTACTTTTCAGCGATATAGTTAAATTTTTTAACAAAAAAGAATAAATTTCTATCCAAAAATAAGATCGTTAAGTTTTTAGTTCAAAAAATTAATTATAAACGAAAAAAAAAAATTCTTGACCAGTCCCACATGATAGATGAATTTTCTACCAAATAGTTGAATTTCCGATTTACAATTAATGAATGCTGAATGTAAAATGAAAGAAATAATTTTTTAGGTCAAAAAAAAAAAATTTAACTAAAAAAAAATTGCTAATGAAACAGTGAAAATTTAAATTAAAAATTAAAATTCTTTACGAAAATAGTTAAATTTGCAACAAAAAAGTTAATTTTCAACCAAAATAGCTACATTTTCAGTTTAAAAAAATTTACAAAAAAAATTAATTTTTAACTGAATAATTATATTTTTAACAAATAGTTTAATTTTCAACCCAATAGTTAAATTTTTAACTATCAGGGATAAGTTTCTAACAAAAATGTTAATTTTCAAATCAAGAAAGATGGTTTTTTAATAAAATAGTTGAATTTTCAACGCAAAAATATAATTTTTTAACCGAAAACGATATCGTTAAATTTTTATTTTAAGAGATAATTTCCGACAAAAAAGTAATCAACCATAAACCAGTTAAATTAAACTAGAAAATATGAATTTTTAACCAAATAGTTGATTCCTCAACCAAAATGATGAATTTTCAACAAAGAAGATTAATTTTTAACCAAAAAAGACAATTTTTTAACATAACTTATAAATTTTCTACCAAATACTTAAATTTTTATCTTAGAATTGATCATTTTTCAATAAAAAATGAAATAGATTATTTTTCAGATAGAAAAAATAATTCTCAACCAAAAAAACGAACTTACAATTAAAAAGTTTAATTTGAAAAAAGTTCAATTTTCTACCAAAATAGTTGTGTCTTCGATAAAAAAGTTTATTTTCAACCGAAGTATTCACATTTTTATGCAAAAAAAAATTTTAACAAACAAAATTAATTTTTAACCGAATAGTCATATTTTTGAAAAAAAACTGTTTAATTTCTCACCGGATGGTTTAATTTCTTAACAAATTAATAAATTTTCAAGCCAAAAAGATGAATTTTTTACGAAACATCTGAATTTAAAAAAAAAACTAATTTTTCAAACAAAATAAGATTTTGATTTTTAAGAAAAGACAGTTTTCTTTCAGAAAAGATCAATTAAATAAAAATTCAATAGTTAAATTTTCAGTGAAGCAAATTAATTTTTAATTTGGACAAACCAGTTTAAGCGAAATATATAAATAGTAGAATTTTTAAACAAAAAATTTATTTTTTTTATCAAAAAGATTAATTTTTGCCAAAAAATAAATGACTAACAAAATCCATAGATTTTGAAACACGCACATGCATTTTAAAATAAAAATATAAATTTTTAACTAAATAGTTAAATTTTCAAGAAAAAATTTATGTTTCAGCTGAAAATGGAACAGTTTTTGCAGTCAAAACTAATTTTAAACAACAAAAATTCTAATTATGGTCCTGCTGAATTTGATGAAACAAGACGACATGAAAAAATAGTTAATTTTT
>JAUELO010000020.1:619920-630552 GCA_032357855.1 Amphibolips quercusostensackenii
ATTGAAATTTTCAATTGTTAACTTAAAAGTTAATTAACAATATGAAAATCAATAAATAATTTAAACTTTTATATATCATACCAAAGTACAACTATTGAACTATGAATCCTGAAAGTTTCATCAAAATATCTTAAATAGCTTTTTATTTATTGATTTATTAATTAGAAGTCATAAAAATTTTCATTAAAGAAAACAATGTTGTTAAAATGAAAATTTTCAAAAACTGTTTTGGGGATTAATTGTTTATAGGAAATACTTCATAAAAAAATATTTATACCTGAATTTAATAATCAAGTGGAAAAGGGGGGGTCCGCTTGATGTGATCTTGCTCAAAAGGTCTTTTTATTCATTTGCACAAACAGTTTTTAGGAATATTTTTATAGGTTTATAATGATGTAACGAGAATAATTTTTCTATAGAAAGATCATAATTTTCAAAAAAATAATTCATTTAAATTTACGGGTTTTTAAAACATAAAAAAATTTCTAAGCGTGTCTGCGTCGCACAGTTGGCTATTTTGCAAAAATTACTTCAAAACCCTAATATCTCTCGAAAAAATTGGTTAAAATAGATGTTCATTATAGGAGATTAAAGCTCATTGAATGCGCTATAATAAAAAATTATAAAATGAAGTTTTTTCGAATTTCTAAGCCTGGAATGTGCGGGAATAGTCTGTAATTTTTTTTAAAAATTACAAAATTTACTAGAACAACAAAAAAAGTTTTGTTGAGTGCAGGCATAATATTTTATTAATTTTTTAATGCTTGATTAGAATCTACTAGAAAAAATAGCGTAGCGTATTTTCTATTCGAGGAAAATGTGGTTGGATTAAAAAAATCTAATATGGAGAGGCACAAATCATTTTGAAAAATTCAGGAGAATTGACAAAATTTTTAATATTTATGTTTTCGTGGGCTTTGAATCCAAATATGACGTCAGAATTTTAAACTTAAACATTGCTGATGCAAAATAAGGAAAAAAAATTTTTTTTTTAAATTTATGCAAATTCAAAAAATGGTCACGCTTACGCTTTCAAGGTCACTAAATCCAAATATGACTTTATAATTTCAAAATGAAAAATTGCAAATCTAATATAGTGTAGGAAATTTAAAAAATTTGGGCAATTTTACAAAATAAGTTATATTAACGTTTGACTTTTGTCGCTAAAGATTATGTTCGCGATAACGAGATTATGCTTGAAATAAAAAAGACCTTTTGTGGTAATATTATTTTTGTAATAATTAAAAAAAAAAATACGTTTTCGTGCAAATATAGCAAAAGAGAATGACTCTGATGCCAGATTTGGATTAAGCGACCTTGGAAACGGAAATACAGACCATTCTGTAAGGTTGCCTAAATTTTTACAACTTTTGTAACTCTATATTGGATAAGAGATTTTTTATTTTGGAATTCTCACGTCATATTTGTATTCAGAGCCCTCGAAAATATATATATTGGCAATTTTGTCAATGTTTAAAAATTGTTGAAAACTTTTGTTTCGCTTTATTAGATCCGCTGTTTTTCATTTTAACATTATGACGTCAGACTTGGAGTCAGCTGCGCTATTTTTTCTAGCAAATTTAAATTCAACATTAAAAAATCTATAAAACATAATGTCTTTCGCTAAACAAAACTTTTTTTTTAGTTTTAGTACAATTTTTTTTTTTTTTTAGCACGGTTTTTTGCGCTTTTTCCATGCTGGAAAATTCAGGAAAACTTTTTTTTATCATTTTTTTTTATTGTTCATTCACTAAGCCTTATTCTTGCTTAAAGAACATCTTTTTTGGTCCATTCGTTCGAGAGATATTAGGTTTTGAAAGTAAATTTTGCAAAATAGACCGATGTGCGTCGGGTTTTAGACAGCGATCACCGCTATCGGCAACCTGAAATATACAGGACGTAAGTTTTAAAACATTATTATCAATTAAAGCTAATAAAAATTAAAAAATCTTAATAGATTCCTAACATCTGACAATAAATTTTCAAGAATTTCTGTTTAAGCACTCGACGCAGACGCGCTTGGACATTTTCAGTTATATGTCGGAAACACATTAATATTTTTCAACTTATATTAACTTTTCAACTTTTATTTGAAAGAGGCGTTTGCCTCTTTTTTGATCAATTAATTATGTTTTAAAGTCAGCAGTGATTTTTAGCACCGCTCGCGCTAGCCGTGCGGATAATTTCCAGCTGTGCTATTCATGAAATAAATGGAATGAAAGAAGTATATGTTTTTAGAAATTCATTATTTCTGGTTTCCCTTATTCTAGCGCAGGGTAATATTTCTTAAAAAGATATTACTTTTATGGAAGCTGCAGGTGCAGATGAAGGAGGGTGACGTAATTTCTTAAAATTCGAACATTCGTTTTATGGGAGGTGTCATGTATCACAATAATGTTCTATTCACGATACACGGTCCGATGGGTTTAGGGAACTTTATTTCACGCCAACAACGCATGAAATAGGAATCCGAAGCATGAAATACGATGACGTAGGGGATGAAAATGTTCAGACGCACAGAGGACGAAACCGTCACCGACGGATGAAAATGATATATCTCGAAATGGAAATTTCCTGCTGTAGATTCTGACGACAATGCATGATCAAGATAGATGCACATTGTGCAAATATGCTTCTCCGAGAGGCGAGAAAATCTTTTATCAAAGTAATAACTTTCTGTATTTTAATCATTTTTTATATTACCAACTGAACTTTTATCATATTTTTCATTTACCAAAAAAAAGAGTATTACAAGTATAACTTCAGGTTTTAGAACCTGTCTTTTGTTTCCCCTAGAAATCCCCTACTTGGAGAATTTTTCCTGAACATGGTGGCAGCAAAACCTGATTTTTAAAATTCCCTGATTTTTTATGACTATTTTTTTGCCTGTTTAATTATAGCTAAAGAGCAAAATTCTAATCTTGAAATATTTTTGTTATAAAACTTTTGAATTAATGAAATAAAACAATTTTAACTTTATAAATTTGGAATTTATCATGTTTAAGGCTACGGTAATGGACTGTAATGAATTTCAAGAGAGGATTGATAAATATTACAAAAAATTTTTTTTTTCAAGTGTGCGCAATACTTAGAATTGCGCAGGGCGTGTTGAAAATAAAATTTTCGCACAGTGCGCGCATTCTGGATGCATGCGTGCGTATTTTTTCGCACGGCGTAAGCTCATTGTGTAGCAAAAATGCATCGGCATATGCGTGGTAGATATGACGCACGTCGTGCAATTTGCACGCATGATGACACGGTGCGATCACGCAGTGCAAACTTAATAATTATAAATAATCTTTTTATGTTTGTGTATTAGGATTAAGATAAAGATAGTTAAATACATTTAACAGCTTTTTCACTTGAGTAAAGTAAAAATACGCTGCAATTTAAGAAAATATTTAGTTATATCTTAGTTTAAGGGCTCTAGAACAGGTATTTACGTTAAAATTAAATTAACTTATTTTAGCTCATAAATGAATATGAGAAATGCATCCTTGTTATATACTTAGGGCCTTTAATTACAAAAGCCATTCAGCAAATAATTTAAGAACTCGAATAGTTACGCACAAAAAGAATGTTCTCAGTTGTAGGATTTAAAAAAAATTCCTTTTTTTCATAATAAATGACGTAGCAGCATCTTTATATTATTATAATATTGGAATTTAGTAACAATTTATTAAATAAAATACTTTTGTTGTTAAAAGTGTAAGATATTTACATCAAATTTTACGAACTACATACAAATCTGTGTGAAAAAAAAATCAGAAAACAAGTTTTCAACATTATAAATACATTATTTTACTGTAGCCTTATAGCTTTGAAAATTGTTCTTATATTTATAAAAATGCAAATTTCTAGTCTTGAAATATTTTTGTTATAGATTTTTTTTAAAATTAAAAAAAACAATGTTAACTTTATGAATTTATTAATTATTATGTTTACGGCTTACGCTATAGGCTGCGATAAACTCTAAAAGAGAAATTGGAAAAGATGACAAAACATTTTCAATTGTTTTCTGAAATTTAAAAAAAAATCTGATACTTTTTTTTTAATTTTGAAATTTTGCCACATTAAATAATTTCACAAAAATTTGAGTAAGTTGAGGAGATATTTAGAAGTTTTGTAGCAGATCACAAATATTTGAAAATTGTACAAATTTAAACAAAATGTTGTGAACTTTTCAAAAAAGGAAAAGATTTCTAAAATTGCCAAAGAATACGCTTGAAGATTTGAAGCCGATTTTTTAATTTTGCAGCATTTAGAGGTAATACAGGAAAAATTTGAATAAATTTTAGAGTTTGGAAGGTGTAGAGTATCTAAAAATTGAAAAAAAGAATTATCTAAAAATTCTTGTGACAGTTTTCAATATTTTTTTTGTTAAAAAAATTAATTTTGAGAAAAAACTAAAGAAAGTTTTTAAATATTTTTGACCATTTCCTGAAATTTTAAAAAAGTGTGCGGAAGATTTCAAACCAAATGTGTCAATTTCATAAGGTTAAAAAATATAAATCAAGTGGAATCAATAAATATTTAGAAGAATTAATAAGATTCAAAAAGAATTACAAAACTTAAAAGATTTTTATGAATGTAAATTCTTAAAGATTTTAACAAAAAAATTCAAAAGCTTTTAAAGAATTTTGAAATTTTTTAAGAGAAGAAATGAATTTTAATAAAATTCGTGGAAAAACTTATAAGACTATAAGTCCACTTTTTACATTTTGGACAATTTTCCAGAATTCAAGGAAAAATTCGAGTGATTTAGAGATATTTTTAGGTATTTAAAATGTTTAAAATAGATTACAAATATTAAAAAACTTGAAATTATTTACGAACATTGATGAAAAATTTCTTGATTTATTCGAAACATCTAAAAGTGCCAAAAATTTTCAACAAAGATTGCAATTTTTCCTTATATATTGGAAAATCCTATAAAATAAAAAAATTTTCTTTCAAAATCTGCTAGATTCTTCTTTGACACATCTGAAATATTTAGAAATCTTTACTAATTTTTGAAGAATCTTATAAAAATTATATTTATATCAATGTGAAAACAAACTTGTTAAACTTATTTTCCTGTTCTCAAATCTCAAAATTAATTTCAGTTCGAATTTAAGCTTTTAAAAACTTTTAACAAGGAAATGGTTATTTTAAATTTTTGTATTGTATTATTATATGAATAAAATTAATTATATTACTTAAAAATGCTCTGGAATCTTCTTAAATTCTCTTAAATATTTTAAAGCCTTTGACAGGTTTTCAAATTATTAATGCAAATCAGAAATTCTTTGGAATATTTTTAAATTTCTCAAAATATTAAAAATCGTTCAAAATCCTTTGAAATTCCTCATAAAATTGTGAATCTTTTAAAAATGTCTTAAAAATCATTTCAAATAATATAATATATTTCAAATCTTCGAAATATTTTGCAAACCCTCAAGGTTCTTGAAGCTCTCGAAAATAATTTGACATTTTTTTGAAAATTGTCATTTGTTGTTCGAATGAATTTTTAATCGTCCTTAAGTAAACAATTTAGAAAAAGCGCTTATTTAATGTGATCAGATTCTTTAAAATCTATTTTAATATTATTAAAAAAATGGAAAATAACGTAAAATGTGATATTTTTTAAACCCTGAAAATATTATTAAAATACAGAGATTTTTCCAAAGCCCCACTAAAATTAATTTACAACCATGAAAAGCTATTAAAATTGTTTTTGAAGACAATTTTTTATTGTCTTGAAAATATCTTGGAATTTTTCAAAACACCATATTATATTTTACATATTAATTTTTCCTTAATTATTTGAAACTTTCTGAAACTGTCAAAAATTCCTTTAAAGGTTTGAAAATTCACTAAAATCTTTAAAGTTTTAAAAATCTACTTAAATCTTTAAAAGCCCTTGACAACTTCTTCATTTATTGGAAATCAATACAAACTTTTTTAGAATCCTTAAAAATACCCTTAAATAGTTTAAATCCTTTGAAACTTTAAAAATTTAATTTGAAATTAAAATCTATTGAAATTTCTTTACTATTTTTCAAAATACACTAAAATCTTCATATGTTTTTAAAAACCCCTTTATTTATTGAAGTCTATTACAAACTTTTTTAGAATATTCAAAATATACTTAGACTTTTCCAATCCTTTGAAATCTTTTAAAATCAATAATGAGATTCATATTAAAATTGAAATTGAAATTAAAATTGAAATCTTTTGAAAATTCTTTGAATTTTTAAAAATACACTGAAATGTTTAAATGTCGTTTGATATTTCAAATACTTTAGAATCTTTTGAAATTAAAATTAAGATTCAAATCGAAATCTATCAAAATTTTTTTTTAATTTTGAAAATACGCTAAAATCTTCCGACATTTTTCAAACCCCCTATATTTATTGAAGTTCATTGCAAACTTTTTTACACTTTAAACAAAAACCTTCAATATTACAAATGCTTTGAAATCTTTTGAAACTGAAATCGAAATCTGTTAAAAATTCTTTGGAATTTCTAAAAATACAATAAAAAATATAAAAGCATTTAAAAACCTCTTTATTTATTGAAATCAATTACAACTTTTTTTTAAATATTGAAAATACCCCCTTCAATATTTTAAATTATTTGAAATCTTTTAAAATTAAAATTGAAATATTCAAAAGATTCTTTGGAATTTCTTAAAATATTAAAGTATTTGAAAGCTTTTAAAAACATATTTATTTATTGCAATCAATTTGAAATTTTTAAAAAATATTTGAAAATACCCTTAAATATTTTGAATCCTCTAAAATCTTTTAAAATTAAATTAAAAATCTGTTAAAAATTCTTTGAAATTCTCAGTAATACACTAAAAACTTTAAAAGCTTTTAAAACTTTTTTATTTATTTAAATCTATTAGAAACTTTTTTCGAATATTTAAAATGCCCTTAGATATTCTAAATCCTTAAGAATCTTTAAAAATCGAAATTTAAATTTGAATCTGCTACAAAATCCTGTGAATTTTTTAAAAATTTGCTAAAATTTTTATAAGACTTTTAAAAACGCTCTATTCATTAAAATCTATTACAGACTTTCTTGGATCATTGAAAATGTCCTTAGATAATTCAAATCTCTTGGAATCTTTTAAAATTTAATTTTAAATAAAAATTTAAATTTAAATTTAAATTGAAATCTTGAAAAAATTCTTCAAAATTTTTGAAAAAAACCTTGAATCTTCTCAAGTTTTTGAAAACCCCTTTATTTATTAAAGTCTGTTACAAATTTTATTCATCAATTTTATGAAATACCCTTAAATATGCAATCTTTTGATATTAAAATTAAAATCAGTTACCAATTCTTCAGAATTTTCAAAAATACACTATATCTTTAAAAGCCTCTTCAAACCTCATCATTTATTAAAAACTATTTCAAACTGTTTTGGAATATTCAAAATACTATTAAATATTTTAATTAAATATTTTAAGTCTAACACAAACTTTTTTTTTATCTTTAAAAATACCCTGACATATTTTAAATTTTTTTAAATCTTTTGAAATTGAAATATAAATCTGTTGGAAATTCTTTAGAATTTTGAGAAAAAAAAAACTAAAATCTCCTAAAGACTTTTAAAACCTCTTTATTTATAAAAATCTATTATCTATATTTTTAAAATATTTAAAATACTCTTAGACGTTTTAAATACTTTGCAATTTTTTAAAATTGAAATTAAAATTAAAATTATTATTAAAATCTGTTGAAGATTCTTTGGAATTTTTAACAGTACACTAAAATCTATAAAAGCCTTAAAAACCTCTTCATTTATTGAAATATATAACAAACTGTTTGGAATCTTTTTAAATACCCCTAAATATTTCGAGACCTTCAAAATCTTTTGAAATTCCTTAAAAATTTGCAAAGCTCAAAAAAATTTATTTGTATGCTTTAAAAATGCGATCATTTTTAAAAAAATTTTTCTTTGTGGGATGAATATTAAACTGTTTTGTTGAAAATTCAACTGTTTCTGGTAAAAAATTGTCCTCTGGAAATAAAAATTTATTATTTTTTTTAGAAAAGTCATTTTTTTGTTTAAAAATTAGACTACTTTGTTGTAAATGCAAAGGCATAATTGAAAATTATTAATTTTCGTGTGAGAATTTGACCATTTAGTTGAAAATGAATCTTTCTTGGTTAAAAAATTATTTTTTTGTTAAAAACTCATAATTTAGTGTTTAAAATATAACGTTTCTCTTATATATTCAAATTTCTAGTTTGTAAACTAAATTCCTTTTTAGAGATACATCTGTTTTGGCAGAGAATATTTTTTTGTTCAAAAAATATCTTTTCAACAAAAAAAAAATATCTTTTAACTATTTAGTTGAAAGTTAATTTACATATTTGTAATTGCAACAGCCCAAAAAACGAAAGTTTCTCACAATGCGCGAATTCTAGATGCACGCGTCCGTATTTTTTCACATAACGTCAGCTTATGTCGTCACACAAATGCATCGGTATATTCGTGGAAGATACTTCGCACGTCGTGCAAGTCGCACGCATGATGACATGGTGCGATCACGCAGTGCGTACTCAATAATTATAAATAACCTTTTTAAATAAGTGTGTTAGAATTGAAATAAAGATAATCAGATACATTTGATAGCATTTTCACTTTAATGAGGTAGAAACACGCTGAAATTTTTAAGAAGATTTTGTTATATATTAGTTTAAGCTTGCTGGAGCAGGTCTCTACTTTGAAATTAAATTGGCATATTTTCCTTTATAAATATATACCAAAAAATGCACCATTGTTAAAAAATCAAAGCCTTTATTGTAAAAGTTATTCGTCAAATAACTTAAAGATTCGAATAGTTACGCACATTAAAATTTTCAAATTATTTGCTCTTTTGAAATTTGAACATCAAAAAGTTTAATAGGGAAATGATAAGAAATATATTTAAAAAAGAAATGTGCTCTGAAGGTGAAAATACCCTAGTATTCTTTTTTGTAGGATTTCAAAACCATTTTTTTTTTTTAATAAAAATTTACCTAACAGCATCTTTATCAAATTATAATATTAGAATTTAGTACCTACTTATTAAAGCTTTGTCTAGTCGTCCCGAAAAATTCAAAAACTTAGAAAAAAGGATGGGCTTACCATCCTGAATTTTAGGGACGACTGGCCAAGCTCATAAAAAATATTGTCCTAGTCATTCCGAATTTTAGGACTACGAGACACTTCAAATTATTAAATAAAATACTTCTGTTGTTGAAAAATAAATGTCAAGAGACATAATTTAAAACCTATTTTCATTTATCATAGTGTTTTTTAAGATATTGTTATCAAGTTTCACGAAGGTCATACAAATCTGTGAAAAAATTATAAAAAAAGTTTTCAATATTATAAATAAATTATTTTACTGTAGCCTTACAGCATTAATGATTTATATTAAATTTATAAAAATGCAACTTTTATAAAGTGCAATGAATTTACTTCGCAATAAGGTGCCTCTCACAAAGTGCGAACTATATTCGTCTCACCATGTGCCTCTCGCCAAGTGCGTCGTCTCGCACCTTGAACGCTCTACGTGCCTCGCACGTCGTGTAGCTAACGTGATCCGCATGATTTTTGTCTGGCAGTTTAGATTAAAATTAATTTTTTGTTATCTAAAATGTTTGGTTCAAAATTCAAGCTTCTTGATTGAACATTTATCTTTCTTGGTTAAAGATTAATTTTTTTTATTGAAATTTTATTACTTTGTGTTAGAAATTTAACTGTATTTTTAAAAAATCGTCTTTTTGGATTAAAAATGCATCTGCATTGATAGCGAATCTTTTTTGGTTGAAAATTCACCTTTTTGTTAAAAAATTTGTCTTTTGCGATTAGAAGTTAATCTTTTATCGCATATAAAGACATCTTTCATGCTATTGAGTTATTATTTAAACTATTTAATTGTAAATTTTACTTGTACTGGTTAAGACAGCAACTGATGATTTTTTCTGACTGGATGCAATTGTTTCTTAATACATTAATTTGGATGGTCCCAAGGTGCCTGAAATGAAAAGAAAATCAAAACAAAAGAATTTTTTTTTTAGTTTTTGAAATATCTTAGAAATGAAATTCTCACTTAAGATTTCATCTTGACGAGATAGGATAATGGATCCTAGAAAGTTATGAGCTTTTCTGTTGCGGCTTTAGAAATAGCGAGATGGGTTAAGTTAATTTGAAACTTTGTGTGTCCCCTGAGCCATGAGTGCAAGCTCACTTTAAAGTGCTGATTTCCATTTGAAAACGCGAGTTTCACCAACAACCGATTATCAAGTTGTAAATTGCGCAGGGTGAGGAGGGTCGAAAGCAACTGGTGGGGTAAAGGTGACTTTGCTCATAAAATCGCTATCATTTAACAACTTTAATTCTACTTTTCTTTAGATAAATCTTAAATATTATTAAAATAGTGCTACTTTATAAAATCTTCAAAATTGACATTTAGAAAGTGAAGTTATGCAAAAAACAGTTTTGACAACGAAAGAATTAGAGATCCCCCGGCAAAAATATAAAGTTCTGAACATCAATAGCAACAACTATGGTATGAAAATTTGATATTTTGACAGATGGAACAATATCACATTATGTAATTATAATAATTAAAGGTGATTCAAGTCCAA
>JAUELO010000020.1:630869-649400 GCA_032357855.1 Amphibolips quercusostensackenii
AAATTCATATAATGAATTTTCATGATTAAGCAATACCTATTTATGGTTTTATAAAATATATTTTTATCTTGTTCATATAATGAAAACATTTTCAATATTCTGAATCCAACAGGATTCTGTATGATGTATTTGTTTACTTTTTTAAGAAGCATCGATTGACCTGTTGAACAACCATTAGCACCCTTATATAACCTGGCATTACCTCTTTATAATTTTTTGCAATATATTGCTCATCTTGTTTAGGTAAAGAAAACTTCTTAAACATTCAGATTACAACAGGACTGTATGTGATGTATTTGTTCGGGTCATCGAGATAAATCGATTAGCCTATTGAGAAACGTTTAAAGTTCTTTTGCAAAATAGCAAAACTTACTTATAATTTTTCAAAATATACTGTTTACCTTGCGTATACGATGCAATTTTTTTTCTGTTGAATATACAACACGATTGTCTATGATGTATTTTTTCGCGTTTTTGAGACACATCGATTGACCTATTGAACTACCTACCATGACCTCATGTAATCTAGCAGTACCTATTTAAAAAGTTTAAAAATATATTGTTTATCTTGCTTATATAAGGAAAATCTTTTCAATTGTGAAAATTTAACAAGACTGTACAGGATTTAGTTGTCAGCGCTTACAAAAGAAAATGATTGACCTATTAAACAACCTATCGTGACCTTTTATGATTAAGCAATATATATTTATAATATTTTTCAATATATATAGTTTATTTTTTATATGAGAAAAACTTATTTTATATTTGCAATAAAAAGGCTCTGTATATAATATATTTGCTTGTATTTTTTACAGAAATTGATCGACATTTTAAACTGTATATAATAATCTTCAATAATCCAGCAATACATTTTTCTGATTTTTTAAAATATGTTGTTTATCTTGCTAATATAAGAAAAACTTTTTTCATATTACGAAATCACCAGGATTGTTTGTTATGTATTTATTAACTTTCTTTAAACGCATTGATTGACCTATTAAGCAAACCTTTATGCCCTCTAATGATTTTGCATTAACTATTTATAATTTTGTGTGATATATTATTTATTTTGTTTGTGTGAAGAAAACTTTTACAATATTGAGAATACAACAGGACTGCACATGATGTATTTGTTTATTTCATCGAGACGTACTGATTGACTTATTAAGAAACGTTTGATGCCCTTGTACAATCTAGCAATAGTTATTTATAATTTTTTACAAAGTATTTTTTATCTTGTTCATGTAAAAACAAATTCTTCAATATTAAAAATACAACAAAACTGTCTTAAATGTATTCGTTTAGGCCGTCGAGACGTATCGATTGACCTATTGAGAAACGTTTTATAACCTTTCATAATCTAGCAATACTTATTCATAATTCTTGAAAATATACTGTTCACCTTGTTTATATGATGCAACATTTTGAATATTGAAAATACGACATGATCTTATGTGATGTATTTGTTTGAATTTTCCAGACGCATCGATTGACCTATAAAACTACCTGTTATAATCTCCTGTAATCTAGCTATACCTATTTATAAATTTTTAAAATATATTGTTTATGTTGCTTATATAAGAAAAACTTTTTTAATATAATGAAATTAACAGGACTGTATTCTATGTATTTTTTTGCGTTTTCGAGACGCATCGACTGACCTGCTCAACTACCAATCAGAACCTCTTACAATCTAGCAGTACCTATTTTTAATTCTTTAAAGTATATTGTTTATTTTGTTTATATGAGATAATCATTTTTAATATTGAGAATCCAACAGGACTGTATATCATGTATTTATTCGGGTTTTTGAGAACCAACGATTGACCTATTGAACTACCTACTATGACCTTCTGTAATCTAGCAATATCTATTCATGATTTTTTAAATATATTGTTCATCTTGTTCATTTGAGGAAAATTTTTTTACTATCAAGAATACAACGTGACTGTATGTAATGTATTTATTTGTGCTTTTCATACACATTGATTGAAATTCTAATCTACATATAATAACATTTTATTATCTAGAAAAGACTATTTTTAATGTTTCAAAACATATTGTTCATCTTGTTTATGAGAGAAAGAGTTTTTAAATATTGTGAATTCAACAGAATTGCATATTATTTTTTTGTTTGGGTCACTGAGAACCATCGATTGACCCACTAAGAAACGTTGCATGCATTTTTATAATCTAGCAATACTTGTTTATAATTCTTTCAAAGATATTGTTTGCCTTATTTATATAATGCAATTTTTTTTAATTTTCGAAAATACAACAGATTGTATATGATGCATTTGTTCGCGTCTTAGAGACGCATTTATTGACCTATTGAGCTAACTTCTATGACCTCTTATAAGCCAGCAATATATAAATATAATTTTTCAGAATATATATTTTTTTTTTGTTTATAGTGAAAAAACTTTTTTGACATTGTGAATTTAACAAAAATGTGTATGAAGTTTTTGTTCGGGTCATCGAGTAGCATCGATTGACCTGTTGAGAAACGTTACATGCTCTCTTATGATCAGCAATACTTATTTATAATTTCATTAAATATACTGTTTGCCTTGTTTATATGCTACAAATTTCTTAAATGCCAAAAATAAAAAAGGATTCTCTATGATGAATTTGTTTGCTTTTTAAGCCGAACCAATTGACCTATTAAACAGCCTTTCACGCTTTCTTATCATCTCGCAAAAATTATTCAAATTTGTGTGAAAAATATTGTTTGCCTTGTTCATATGAGAAAAGCTTTTTTAATACTTAGTATATAGCAGCATATTATTTTTTTGTAATTCTTTGCATCTTTAAGACGTCTCGTAGGTCAAATAAATGTTTGTTAAAAAGAAATCATTGATTGACCTATTGATGGTCTCTTTAATATTTAATATGACAGAAAAATAAGCTTGGAAAATATTGAAAGTGTCCATTTCTGCCTTTAGTTAGAAAATAAAAATTATTATCATTTTCATTTTACATTATTTTTGTTTATAATTTGTCGTGAAAATGAAGGTTTTGATAGAGTTTGGAAACGGTAGTCGCTTTGTTACCATAAAAATTTTCAAGGGTGTCAGATTTAAATTCAAAGAGGAATTTGGACTCGCGGAAGAGGAAAAGGGGCAAGAAGGGGAGCACATCAGCCCTTAGAAAATCGAGGGTATCAATATCACGCCTCACTGCTATCTACCACGCCACCCCTTATTATCATCTGTGAAAAATAATCTCCGAATAGAAATACCTATCAGTGTCCAAATACCATTACTGATCTATTTTCTCTTTCGCTATATTAAAATAATCTCCAATTACAATATCAATTAATCTTAGCCTATGAGTATTAAAGTTATTTTATTTTTACACTAACATGGACCTGAAAATCTTTGAATAGGTAAACAATAAATTAATTTTATCAACTTTCATTAAAAGTAATCATTTGCACCAGTGGAAGGAGGGACCCACGAATCAGAAACTTGGTGCGGTCTGAGAGACCGCACGGCCACGCGTCCATACTAATTTGTCACTTTTTGCTCAAATTAGGGATAATCGGGTCGTTAGATTTTTCTGAGACTTAATTATTATTGTGTGTGGCATCTGGCATTTTAAATTTCTTGAAACAAATCAAAACAGAAATGTAGAGTTGTGATGCTATCGTTGACGTTGTGTACCAACGACGAATTTTTAATAAAATACGTGAACTTTTAACTAGAAAAGTTCAATTATGAACAAGAAATAAAATACCTTTTTTTAACAAGAAGCAAATTAGATCTGAAAATAATATTTAGCAAAATTGTTCCATTTTTAATGAAAAAGAATAATTTTAAACTAAAATTGTAAATCTTTAAAAAAATTAATTCTTAGGAAATACTTCAACATTCAATCAAAGAGTTAAGCTAAAAAGTTTATTTTTTAATTAAAAACAATAATTTTATACAAAATACATTAATTATTAACTAAGTGCTTGAAATTTTAACCAAAAACGTTAATTTACAACTAAATAGTTGCATTTTAAAATAAAAAAATATTTCATCCAAAAATGAAACTGTTAAATTTTTAGTTAATAAAATTAATTTTTAACCAAATAGATGAATTTTCAACCAAAGGAATAAATTTTTATCAAAGAAGTTAAACTTTAAACTAAATAGTTGAATTAAAAATAAGAGTGTTCAACAAAATAATTAATAGATCGATTTTTAACCAGAAAGGAAAATTTTCAAGAAAAAACTTTTTTTTATAAAGAAAGTTAAATCAATTAACGAAATATTTGCATTTTTAACTGAAAAAAGATCAATTTCAAACAAAAAGGAAATTGTTGAATTTTAAGTTCAAAAATCACATTTTAACAAAAAAAAAACTAATTTTTGACCAGTTCCATTTAACTAAAATAGCACAATTCTTAAGAAATAAGTTGAATCAACCAAAGTGATTAATTTTTAACAAAAAATATGAATTTTCAACAAAAAAGTTAATTTTAAGTCAAATAGTTTAATTTTTTAATAAATTGTCGAATTTTTAAGCTAAAAAGACAAGTTTTTTCACAAAACACCTATATTTTCTACCACAAAATATAAATTTTTAACAAAAAAGTTAATTTAAAACTAAAGAGTTAAATTTTCAACCAAAATCATGAGTCCTCATAAAAAAAATTTTTACAAATTAGTTTAATTTTAAATAAAATTTTCGATTTTTCGAAGAAAAACATTAGTTGTCACAAAAAAAAATTTAATTTCTAATCAAAAATCAAGTACGAACAAAAAGATGAATTTTCTAAAAATATTCAAATCCTCCGCCAAAAAAAGATTGATTTTTAAATAAGCAGTTGCACTATTAAACAAAAACGATAAATTTATAACCAGAAAGATTGATTCAATTTTTAACCAGAAAAGATAAATTGGCATGCATGAATAAAATAGTTGAATATTTTGTGTAGAAAATTAGATATTAACAAAAAAAATTGAGCGAAATAGTTTAATTTTGTAATAAATTTAAATCAGTTTAAAAATTGATCTTCAAGCAAAAGTTCTATTTCTTTAAAAACACAATTAAAAAAAAATAGATTTAAAATTATTTGAATGTTTTATTTAATTGCTATTTATGTTGTGAACTGATTAATTAATACATATGTACATATGCTTTTATTTTTTTTTTCTTAAATTAGTTTCAAAGGTTTTCAATAAATTAAATGTACAGAAATGAAATTTCAAATAAAACAAAAAAATATTGTAAACATTATTTGAATCTTTCTACAAAAATAATTGTTTAAGGCTTTGTATGTTGTTAAATGACTAATTCATTATCAAATAATTCTATTAAAATTTACATTTTTTGGAATTAGAACAAAAGGTTAATTATAAATCAAATTTTTAAAAATAAAAGTACAAATTGAAAAAAAAATATAAAGCAAAAATTAATTGTATGTTTTGATGAAAATTACTGCCTAAAGCTTCCTACTTTGTAAACTGATAAATTAATTATTAGCTCATTAATTGTTCTCACAAAATTAAATCACATGAAGCTCTCATTTTAATTTGTTTCAATTTAGTACGCAAATTAATCATTCAGTTTAAGGTTACGTAATTGAATACTGGCTATATAATTTGTATAATGAAAGCTTATTTATCTTTAAAATACTTATGTTGCAATTATGTGATTTTTTTTTAAAGTTTGTGATGATAGTATATAATTATCTGAATCCAATTTTTTTAATTATATGTGCATATGTTTCAAATTTTTTTCTGAAATTAGTATAAAAGGTTATTAATAACTCAAATTTTTTGAAATTTAATTTTAAATTAAAAATGAAATATAAAGTGAAAATTATTCGAATGTTCTAACGAAAATAATGTTTAATGCTTTTTATGTTGTGAACTGATTAATTTATTATTAATTGATTCTTTTTAAACTTACATTTTATAAAAATAGTTTGAAAAGTTATGTAATTGAATATTGGCTCCAGTTTGCATAATAAATCTTTATTTTTTATTTAAAATAAATTCATGAAAATTATAAAAATTTTGAAAGCATTTGCGTTGTTGTTAAATGATTATTGAAATACAATTTTTAAAATTATTTCTACATAAATTTTCATTTTTTCTGGTATTAGTATAAAGCTAATTAATAAGTTAAATTTTTAGAATAAATACAATTTTGAATGAAGAATATAAATATAATGCAAAAAGTCTCTGTATGTTTTAATGAACTGTTTAATTTATTATTGTCGAATTAATTTTGTTAAAAATATTAGATTACATAAGGATTGAATTTAAGTTGTTTTTTAAATAAGTAACACAAATTGATCATTCACTCCACGGTATTGTGATTGAATATTGATTATTATTTTCATGATAAAATTGTATTTCTTTTCAAAATACGTCTATTAGAATTATATATTTTTTCTAATGTTTGTGATGTTGTTAAATAATTACGAGCATTCAATTTTTTTAATTATATTGACATATATTATATTCAATTTTCATATTAGTTTTAAAGGTTATTTATCAGCAAATTTCTAAGAATGAAAGTTCCTTTTCCACTAATTTAACTCATTTCCTTTTGAGCTGGTTGACTAATTATTGCCTAATTAATTTTTTTACAATATTAAATTAAGTAAAGTTTGAATCTTAATTGTTTTTGATTGAGTATTATAGTGAATTTGAGTCCTTCTTTCGATAGATAGGTCAGTGAGCGACAACTTTGAGTTAAACAGCCTGATTTATTGCGCATGTTTTCACCAAAAATTAAAAAAAATTTTAGTTTCAAAAATTAAAAAAAAGTTTGGAAATTATACAAATGTTTGGAAATTATAGAAACTTCTGTAAGTTTGAAATTTTGCAAATTATTGAAATTTTTTTAACTTGAAAATTGTTTCAAAATTGTAAAAATTTTTTTAAATTTGCAAAAATTTGAGAAATTTTTTAAAGTTCTGTAAATTTTTTAAAATTTTTGTAATTTTTAAAAATTATGGAAATATTGATAAATTTTTTAGTTTCAATTCTTTTTTAAAAGTTAGGAAATTTTTTTCAAGTTTGAAAAGTTTTGAAATCATAAGAACTTTTTCAATTTTTGAAAGTTTTTAAAAATTTCTTGAGATTATAGAAACATTTGGAAATCTTCAAAACTTCTGAAAGTTTCAAAATTTTTCAATTTTTCAATTTTTTTAAATTTGAAAAATTTTTAAAAATTGTTACAATTTTAGAAATTTAAAAAAATTTTGGAGATTTTAGAAATTAAAAAATTTTTTGGAGATTTTAGAATATTTTTGAGTTTAGGAAATTTTTAAAAATTTTAAAAATTTTCGAAATACTTACAATTTTAGGAATTTTCTAAAAAATTTTGGAAATATTGATAATTTTTTTTAAGGTTCAAATTTTTTTGAAATTTTTGAAAATTTTTTTATAGTTTTGCAAATTTTTGGAAATTCTAGAAACTTTTGGACATTTTTTGAATGTTTATATATTTTTAAAATCGTTCAAATTTTTGGAATTTTTGAAAGTTCTGAAAATTTTTTTTAAATTGTTGATACTGTTCAAATTTTTGTAAACTTTTGGGAGTTTGAAGATTTTTTAAGTTATTACAATTTTTTGAGATTTAAAAATTTTTTTAAATTTTAAAAATTTTTTTAAATTTAAAAATTTTTAAAAATTATAAAATTTTTTAAAATTTACGAAATTTTTAAAAATTACGGAAAGTTAAGAAATTTTTTTTTATTTTTAAAATTTTTTAAAATCGTAAAATTTCTAGAAATTTAAGAAATCTTAAGAAATTTAAAAAAATATTTCAAACTTTTTGAAATATTAATGATATTTTAAAAGTTAAAGTTTTTTTGAAGTGTTTCAAAAGATTTTGGAAACTAAAAATTCTTGCAAATTTGAAAAAATTTTGGAATTTTTCGAAAGTTTAAAAATTTTGGAAAATTTTGGAAACTTTTGGAAATATAAAAAACTTCTGGAAGTTAAAAAATTCTTTAAATTTTTAAAAATTTTTTTATTCAAAAAATTGTATAATCTTTAGAAATGTTTGAAAGTTTTAGAAATTTTGAAAAATTCTGGAAATATTGATAATTTTTTTTAATTTGCAAATTTTGTTAAAAAGTTTGGAAATTTTTTGAAAGCTTGAACATTTTTGGAAATTCTGGAAACTTTTGGAAATTTTTCAAAAGTTTGAAAACTCTTGGAATCATTAAAATTTAAAAAAATTTTTTGAAATCATTTAAAATCTTTGTAATTTTGTAATCGTGAAAATTTCAAAAATTTTGAAAATTACGGAAAATTTTACAATTTTTTTTGAAATATTGATGATTTTTTAAAATATTTAAATTTTTTCTGAGGAGTTCAAAAGATTTTCGAAACTTCAAGAATTTTTGCAAGATATAGAAAATTTTGGAATTTTTTGAAAGTTTGAAAATTTTTGAAATAATTAAAATTTTGGAAATTTTTGGAAATTTCGGAATATTTTCAAAAGTTAAAAATTCTTCTTAAAAGTTTGGAAATAATTACATTTCTTGAAAATTTTGCAAATTGCGAAAAATTTAGGAAATTTTGGGAAAAGTTTGAAAATTATTAAAATTTTTAGAAACTGAGCAAATTTTGAAATTTCGGAATTTCCTTATAAGTTTTAAAATTTTTCGAAAAGTTCAGAAATTATTTAAATCTTTAGAAATTTTGAAAATTTTTGGAAAGTTTAAGATTTTTTTAAAGTTTGAAAAATTTTCAAAATCATTTAAATTTTTGGAAATTTTAAACATGTTTGAAAATTTTTAGAAATTTTGGAAAATTTGTTAATTTTTTGAAAGTTTAAAAAATTCTCGGAATCATTGAAATTTTTGGAAATTAAAAAATGTTTAAAAATGTTTAGAAATTTTGGAAAATTTGTTAATTTTTTTAAAGTATTTAATTTTTTTTAAGTTTGGATATTATTAAAATTTCTGCAAATTTAAATTGTTAAAATTTAATGAAAAGTTTAGAAATTATTAAAATTTTTGGAAACTGAAATATTTTTGCAATTTTTCGAAAGTTTTAAAATTTTTTAAAAAGTTTAGAAAATACCAAAGATTTTAGAAAGTTTTGCAAATTATAAGAAGTTTTGGACATTTTAAAAAATTTTTTAAATTTTGAAAAATTTTAAAATTTAAAGAAATCAAAAAATTTAAAGAAATTTTTTTAAAATTCTGAAATTTTTAAAAGTTTTTGCATGCCTTTCCAAGGCTATAAACAGTTCTTTATTTACAATGCCTCTTTAGTTCTATTAGCCTTTAGCTCTTCGACTGATCACTTGTCATGTTTTTGATGTTGTAAAATGAGGATCTGAATTTAATTTTTAAAATTAAATGCTACTCATTTTGTGAAATGATGAACTTAATATCAAATGATTAATTTTTTTTACAATATGAAATTAAATTCTGATTTTAATTAAGCTTTTTTGAATATGTAACATGAATTAAATATGTAATTTAAGGTTATAAAAATGAATATTGTATAAAATTTGTATAATAAAACTTAAAATATATTTAAAATACCCCTATTCTAATAACGTGATTTTTTTGATGGGTCTTATGTTGTAAATTGAGTATATGAATCAAATTTTCAAAATTATATGTGAATATGTTTTAATTTTTTTCTGAAATTAGTATAAAAGGTTATAATAAATCAAATTTTTAGAAATAAAAGTAAAAATTTATTTGGAATGTGAAGTTGAAATTATTAAAATGTTTTAATAAAAGTTATATATTACTGCTTAAATGTTTATCTGAATTCAATTTTTGAAAGTATACATATTATGTTTTAATTTTTTTTTTTAATAAGCGTAAAAGGTTACTAACAATTAAAATTTTCAGAAATAAAATTTCAAGTTTAAAAAAATATATAAAGTAAAAATTGCTATTGATTGTCTCAAGTAATATAAGTGTTAAATGCTTTTCATGTTGTGAACCAAATAACTGATTATTATCTAAATAATTTTTTTTTTTAATAAATTATATAAAGATTGTACATTCTATCATCATTTTAGGAAAAATGTAAGTAGTCAAAAACTTTTGAAAAATAAATAGTTAATGAAAATAAATTTTGGTTAGCTAGGAATCAAAAAAGTAGTAAATGTCTCAATTAGAATATGAATTTTATTTAAACTTAGTTTATCTCGTGCTTCCTTATTACTCTGCGCTTCTATTAGTGCTCTTGAAGTTTCCAAATTCATTAATGCGATTATGGAAGTTTCTCTCCATTCCGGCCTGATTACAGGACCACGCTTCCTTGATTTTCATCGAAAGTTTAGAGTCAAATTTGTAGCGCGTTGGACAGTTCTCACCGTATCTTCGTGTGCATCACATGAATCTTAATATGCGAGCACCCCTTTAAATTATTCATACTCTCTTTTATAAAAGCATGAGATTCTGTCACTGTTGCAAAAATTTGTAAAAAATTGACTTGAATAAAAAGCAAGTTTTCCAAAAATTGTAAATTTGGGAAAATTATTTATAAATCGAGCTAGCTGTCGTCTCGCTCAATCCCTGACTTCGCGTGGGTTCAAATCCCGGCCGGACATAATTTTTTTTTAAAGTTCCGGTCTTACCGATTAGTTTAGTTTTATTGATGTGTGAGATCTTATTTGATATTAGATAATTTAAATTCAATATTTACAAACATCCAGTGCTTGAGATAAATTGTAATTTATTTAATAATCCCAGACTTTGGCACCTTTAAACAATTTAAAAGTAGCCTTCGCATCCAAGTTTTAAGCACAAAATGTAAATTTTTATCTGAAAGTTAAATTTTTAACCTAAAAGATCATTATTCATAAAAAATAGATGAATTTTCAATAAGAAAGTATATTATTAACAAAATAAACAAATTTTTTTAATAGTATTATTTGACCGAAAATGTATGAATTTTTTAATTTAAAAAAAAGAGAAATGTCTCATAAAAAACTTGAATTTCCACCCAGAAAAAATGATTTATAACAATATTGTCGAATTTCAAATAAAATTACTTTTTTTAACTAGAAGAGATAAATTCTGAATTGAAAAAGTAATAGTAGACTTTTCAATAAAATTTAATTAATTTTCTGCCAAAAAATATGAGTTTCCTACCAAAAAAAATTATTTTTAATTAAAAAATGCGAATTTTCACGAAAATGGTTGAACTTTCTACCAGGAAATATATTTTTTAACCAGAAAATTTTTTTAAAAATATTATAGCTAAATTTTCAATAAATTATTTAGGTTTTATTAATTATTATAATTTTAACAAAAATCTATTAATTTTAAATATGAAAAAACTAAATATAAATGACAAAAGCTAAAAAAAAACTTGAATTTTTAAACTAAAAATATAATTTGTCACAAAATAGTCAAATTTTCAATAAAATAATTCTTTTAAATAAAAGGGATGAATTCCAAACTAAGCATATAATATTAGAATTTCTAAGTTAAAGAAAAATTTAACTAATAATGTGATTTTTTCACCAAAAGATATATTTTTAATATGAAAAAATCAATTTTTTATCAAAAAATGCAAACATTCTTTTAAAAAGACGAATGTTTAGCGAGAAACTTAAATTTTGGCAAATAATTACAATTACAACCTAAATATATTAATTCTGAACTAAAAACTTTAAAGTGTACTTCTTATTAAAAAAAAAAATTAAAATAGTTAAAAAAGATAAATTTTCTGTCTAGAAATACGAACTTTCTATCGAAAAAGACGAATTTTTGACAAAACAGTTCAAAAACAAAATTTTGGAAATCAAAAATCATATTAATTTTTACAAAAAAAAAACAAGTTTTTAATAAAAAAATGAATTGTCAACCGATAAAATGAATATTTAACACAAAGTTTAACTTATAAGCAGTTTGTTGGATTCACTACAACAACCGATTAATTATTAATAAAAAATTAATTGATTTAATTTCCAACCAAAAATTAAAATTGTTTGATTTTTAGTTCAAGCGATTAATTTTCAACAAAAAAAAAGACTTTTTAATAAAATAGATAAATCTTTAGAAAATAAAATTATGTTTTAATAAAGTACTTCGACTTTTAACAAGATGATAAAATTTGTAATGAAAACAGATAAATTCTAATAAGAAATTTATTTATTGAATTTTCAATAAAAAACCATCAACTTGGAACCAAAAGCAAACAATTTTTCAACGAACTACAATAGTTAAAATTTCAGTTGAAATAATTAACTCTTAACGTGAAAAAGTTATTAATCAAGTTGTTAAACCTTTAACCAATAAAATTAAGTCTTAACAAACTACTTCAACTTTCAAGTAGGTCGTTTAATATTTAATTAAAAAATATAAATTCTCAATGAGAAATTTAAAAGTTCAATTTTCGATAAGAAAACAATTAATTTTGGGTTTGAAAAATCAACAAATCCTAAAATAGTAAAATTTTCAGTCACAACAAATAATTTTTAACACAAAAAAAGTTTTAAAAAATAGTAAAATCTTTAATAATTAAAATTATGTTTTGAAAATTTATTTCAAATTTCAACCATTATGTTGAATTCTAAACAAGAAAAGATACATTCGCAATGAGATATTTAATATTTTTATTTTGAACCAAAACTGAAATTGTTAAATTTTCAGATGAAACAATTAATTTTTAACAAAAAAGACTTTTTAATAAAATAGTTAAATCTTTAACCAATTAAATTATTTTTCGAAAAATTACTTCAACTTTTAACCAAATGGTTGAATTTTCAATTAAAACAGATAAATTCTCAACAAGAAATTTATTAATTTGATTATTAATTAAAAAATCTATCAATTTTAAACTGAAAACGATTAATTGAAAAACAAAAATGATTTAAAAATTAAATTCAAATTTCAACCAGGTGGTTGAATTTCCAATCAAAACATATAAATTCCTAATGAGACATTTAATATTAAAAAAATTAATTAAAACAGAAATTGTTAAATTTTCAGCTAAAACAAATCATTTTCAACGAAAAAAAACTTTCAATACAGTAGCAGAATTTTCAACTAAATTTTGAATTTTGTACAAAAAATAATTTTATACCTCTCTAATAAAATCTAAATATTTTGATTTTTCATTAGGTTCAAATAATTCAGCTTGCTAATAACCAAAAAAACGAAAAAAATCAAAAAAAGGTAAAATTTCTCGAGAAAATTAAAAAAAAAGGAATCACAGGAAACTGTGTGAATTCTGTTACAAAAATGAGTACATTTAAAAAATATCTTCTACTGAAGTCTCTCTTAAAAGATCTCGGGCACATCCCAGGACTGTGCATTCTGATTATTTGATAAAATTACCATATACTTATATATTTTATGTAAATTTTGAGAAAATAGAGGAGAAACGTGAATTGCGTTCGTAACTGGGTTTGGAAGTACGCGAGCTGGGGTTTGGGGTTGTATTGATCGGTAGCATAGCGTGGGGTAGTGACTAAAACAGTAGGCACCTTTAGTCACTGAAGTACCACTGAAATTCGGGCAAGCCTGGCCTTGACCAACGAACCCTTCCCTGAAATGGATACTACTTAATCTTATCTCAAATCACGATTTATTTCGACTTATTTACGTTATTTCACCTTTTGCTAAAGCCGAATTGAAAATGGATCACACTTAGATTTCAGAAGACTGATTATGACATCTACCCAGCTTTGTCTAAGAGCCTCGGAGGATCCTGAGTTCACAGCATGAAAAGCATCCTACAATTATTTTTATTAAAGCATTAAAACAATTTTTTACATTATATATATTTTTTATTTCAAACTAAATTTCTATACACATATTCAATTTATTAATAACCTTTAAAGCTAATTAAAAAATTATATATATGTAAATATAATTTCAAAAATTGAATTTAGATACTTATTTGACAACATCAAAAGCATTCAGAAAAATATATAACTGTAATAGAGGTATTTAAAGAAAAAATTTTTATTATGAAAAAAATAACGAATATTCAATTACAATATCTTGGAGGAAATAATCAATTTGTATTACTCAATTGAAAAACAATTAAAATTTATTTTTTATGCAATCTAATATTGTCAACAAAATTAATTTGCCGATAAGGGTCCGTCCATAAAAGACGTTCGCAGTTTAGGAGCCGGAGGTACCTTAATTGGTCGAAAGTGGACAAAAAGGGGTGGGGGTAATCTATTTTTAAACGTCCACTTTGTCAAATCTAATAATTCACAGCTAATAAGGTGCTTTTCTCAAAATTCCTCTATATGATATGTAGGCAACTTCGAATTCTCCCGCGTCGATTCAGGCGATTGCAGCGCCATCTAGCGGTTCCGGAGAAAACCATCTGAAAAATAGGGGTCCCTGCGTTTGCGACGTTCTTCAAAGGATGGGGGGAGGGGGTCTGGAAATCAGACAAAATCGGACAAGCAGGAAAGGGTGTTTAAAATTTCAGAAATTTTGCGGCTACTAATTCCAGGAAAAATTAAAACATATGTAGATATAATTTCGAAAATTGAATTCAGATAATTATTTCACAACATCGCAAGCATTTGAAAAAATATTTAATTGCAATAAAAGTATTTTAAATGAAATAATAATAAACATTTATTACACAAATTACAGCCAATGTTTAATTACATAACCTGAAAGTAAATAATAAATTTTGTTTACTTAATCACTAATAATTAACATTTTACTTCATGTTATTTAATTTGTTGAAAAAAAATGAATCAGCTAATAATTAATCAATCAATTCACAGAATAAGAAGAATCATACAATAATTTTTATTTGAAAGTTTAAATAATTTTTACTTTATATTTTTTTTTTAATTTAAACTTCCATTTCTATAAATTTCATTTATTAATAACTTTTTAAACTAATTATGAAAAATGTAGGTTTGGAAAGAATCAATTTAGAATTAATTAATTAATTTACAACATAAAAAGCATCAGGCATTATTTTTTTTGATACTAATTTCAGCAAAAATTAAAACATTTAAATATTATTTTGGAAATTGAATTTATGTACTCAATTTACAACATTAGACGCATTTGAAAAATTACGTTGTTGGAATAGGGGTATTTTAAATATATTTCGAGTTTTATTATACAAATTGTATCGAATATTAATTTACATAAGCTTACATTATATAATGAATTTATGTTACTTATTTTAAAAAGCTCAATTTTAATCTTTATTGAATTTTACATGACGAAAAAAATTAATTTGATAACAGTGAGCTAATATTTTCACAAAATAAGAAGAATTAAACTATAATTTTAATAAAAACATCCAAATCATTTTCACTATGATTTTTTAAAATTTGAACTCCTATTTATGAAGATTCAATTTATTATTAATATTTTGAACTAATTCTATAAAATGTTAGTTTTAATCAAATCCGCCAGTTTTTAATTAATCAGTACACAGCATGAAAAGCATTAAACAATTATTTCCATTGAAGCATTCAAATAAATTTACATCATATATATATATATTTTTTTTTTTTTATTTGAAACTGCGTTCCTTAATATTTATATAATTTATTAATCACCTTTAAAAATAATTTTAAAATAAAATATATGTGAACAGAATTTTGAAAATTAAACTCAGATACTTATATAACAGCATCATAAACATTAAAAAAATATATGATTGCAAAAAAAGTATTAAAAAAAAAAAATTCTTTTATGAAAATAATAGACCATATTCAATTACAATACTTTGGAGTAAATAATTAATTTGTGTTACTTCATTAAAAGCCAATGCAAATTCAATATTTATGTAATCTAATATTTTCAAGAAAATTAATTCGCCAATAATAAATTAAACAGTTCATTGAAACATTTAAAAACTCTTCTCATTATATATATTTTTTCATTTTAAATTGTATTTATTCTGCACATTTAATTTATTCATAAACTTTTAACTAATTTCAGAAAAAAAATTGAAACCTATGAAGATATAATTTTAAAAATTAAATTCAGATAATTATTTTACAACATTTCAAACATTTAAAATAAAAGTATTTTATTGTCATAATAGTATTTGAATAAAAAAATTAAATTTATTACACAAATTATAGCCAATATTTAATTTAATTAACAATTAATTAACTCATTAATGATTTTTTAAACTATTTTTAGAAAATGTAAGTTTAAAAAGATTTAAATAATTATTCAATTTACAACATAAAAAGCATCAAACATTATTCTTATTGAAATAGTCTGATAATTTTCATTTTATATTTTGTTTTAAATTTAAAATTGCATTTTTAAACATTAAAATTATCAATAACCTTTCATATTAGTTCTAGAAAAAATTAAAACACATGTACATATTATTTAAAAAATTGAATTTAGTTAATCATTTCACAACATCACAAACTTTGACAAAAATTACAGAGTTGGAGTACAGGTATTTTAAATTTGAATAAACTTTCATGACACAAATTTATTTAACAATATTGAATTGCATAACCTCAAACTGAATAATCAATTTGTGTAATAAATTGAAAAAAAATTAAATGAAAGCTTTATGTGATTCAATTTAAACAAAAATTTTTATCAATAACCTTTGAATTTTATTCCATAAAACGTAAGTTTTTATAGAATTAGCTAATAATTAATTAATCAGTTTATAACATGAAAAACATTAAACAATTTTTGTTATTAAAAGACTCAAATAATATTTACAATATATATTTTTTAATTTAAAATTCCATTTTTGTAAACTTAATTTATTAATAAGCTTTCAAATTAATTTGTAGCAAATGCAAACGTATGTACATATATATCGATTGATCAGTTCACAACATAAATAGCAATTAACTAAAACATTAAAATAATTTTCACTCTATATATTTATATAATTTGTGTTTTAATACAGTTAATGGCTTATTGAAAATACATAAATTGTACTTTGTTAATTAATTATTACATTTATTATGCATTCAATATACCTAAATGTTTACAGCTGTTATTGAAAGTAATAGTGAAAATACATAAATCGGAATAATAATCGGCGATCGATAAGAGTAAAAATCTACTTTTTGAGTTATACTAATCGCAAGTTTAAGCGCGCCTAACGCGCGCGACTGTTGTATGGCGCGCTTCGCGCTCGATAATATATTCACTTCGCGCTTCGCGCTCGCTAATGTGTGTACCTCGCGCTACGCGATCGGATACTTTTTGCCTCGCGCTTCGCGCTCAGCTCATTTCAGCGGGCTTATGCTCGCTTTCTGAGCTTTATCGCTGTTACATGCTTTGGGTTTAATTACTTTAGTTTTAAATAAAGAGAAGAAGTAATTTATTCAAGGTTCTATTAACCTTGAGAAATACATTCTTATCCAGACACTCGCGCTTCGCGCTCGATATTCAATTTGAAAATAATTTCAAGCTTGCGCTTCACGCTCGGTTCTGTGCACCTTATAATAGAAACAAAAAAGTTTTTAAAAAGTGCCGCTTACTGCACGCGATTTGGCTGTCGCGCTTCGCGCTCCGATGTACATTGACCGTGCGCTTTGTGTTCCGTGTTATATGTATTTTATATACAAATTACTGAATTTGTAATTGATTTTAAATTGAATTAAATTTTGAACAAAATAGAGGAATTTTCGAACAAATGATTAAAGTTTGAACTGGAGAAGATAAATTTTGAACTAAACATGGAGTAATTAAGTTTTTAGTTTAAAAAATTAATTTTTACCAATAAAATTTTAACAAAATAGCTAAATTAAAAAAAAGAGAATTTTTAACTAAAATAATGAATTATCGACCAAAAAGATAAATTTCCAACAAAACAGTTTCACTTTCTACGAAGTAGTTGAAGTTGCAAACAAAAATATGAATTCTCAAAGAAAATATAATAGTTGATATTCTAACCAACAAATATATAGATTTTAATCTAAAAGCAACTAAATTTGATCAGAAAAGACAAATTTTTTGAAAGATAGTTCAATCCTTAACCAAAAAAAAAAAAAAAAATCACGCGTCTTATCAAAAAGTGATCCCTAACAAATTGGTCGATCTTTTTTGAACGCACACATTTTGTTGATTCATTTTTTTTCGAGCCTTTCGTCGTTTTTTCAATAATTCAATATTTTATTGTTCATGTTATTTTTCACGATTAGAACAAAAACTACGCTTTCTATTAAAAAATAATTTGGGGACCAATTAGAAGCTCTTTTTTGGGTAAATAAATTTTATCTATTTATTTTTTTGTATCTTCGTCGTTTGTATAAAATATCAATTTTTCTCTTCTTCAAGCAGTCTTTTACGGATAAAACAAAAACTACGTGTCCTATCAAAAAACGGTCTGTAACAAATTTGTGGATTTCTTTTGAATACACAATTTTTGTTTAATCATTTTTTATATCCTGTATAGTTTAACTGCAAAATGGAATTTTTTATTTTTTATTGTTTTTTGTGCGATCAAAATTTTAATTTTTGATATTTCAAAAAAATTCAAAAAATTTGTAATGATAGTCTCGTAGAGTGTTTAAAATGCAACGTTTTTCTTTTTCTGACACTTTTTATACGGGGACAGAAACGGGGGGGGGGGGGTCGAATTTTACACAAATCTAATAACATCTCAT
>JAUELO010000020.1:665659-684784 GCA_032357855.1 Amphibolips quercusostensackenii
ATTTTCGGTCCCAAAGCTGGTTTATTCGTTCCACGTCACATATAGTATCAAATTATATGTGACGTGGAACGAAGAAACCAGTTTCAGTCTATATAAAAATATAATCAATTTTCATGAATTATTAAAACTGAAATGTTGTAGTAACAATTATTTTATATTTTTATTTAAAAATTGCTTGAAAGGAAAATTAATAATAATCACTCTCGTCTTTATTTTCAAGTTATATAATAATAAAATACTAATATCTTATCTTATAATAAAATCGTTTTCAATTTAGAACTCTATAATAAAACCCAAATAACCCTTCGAGATTGGCATTAAAAAAGTTCTAAATCCGAAATGTAATAAAGTGCAAACTCGTTCCAAGATTTATTCCAAAGCCCTTAATCTGACCCGTTAAACGAAATGTACTCAGAAACTTTTTACGACTTTTCATTTAGGATTTAGAACTTTTTAAATCCTCCACTACATTTGTGAGAAAAATATTAACTCTCTGAATAATTTATTCTGTTTCGATAATCATTAAAAAAAAATCTTTTAAAGACTTATATGGGACGTGGAACGAAGAAACTAGCCTCAGGTCGAAAAAAATCGATTTTCTGGTTTTCATTGACTAGTGCCTTCGTTCCACGTCACATGCGCATCAGAGAAATCACAGCTGTTCAATTTTTTCTTTAATTTTACAAAATCTTACACAAAAATACAATTATATACAAATAGAAGATTTTTTTTTATATAACAGTAAAAAAAATGAACAATAAGGTACAAGTTTCTACAAATCAAAAATTTGTGTAACTGTTTATCAATATTTTTTTTTAAATCGTTGTAAAAATCTACAAAATTTTACAAAAAAGTACAGAAAAATTTTTAAATGATTTTTTATATTAAAAAATATTCAAAAAGATAAAAGACAAATATTAATTGACGAATAACAATTAACTAAATATTGATTTGAAAATCAAGGAAGTGAAAAGATTTGAGAATACTTAAAACAAAATGTTAATTCTTAAAGATTTCAAACAAAAAATTCAGAAGTCTGAAAGCATTTTAAAAAGTTCAAAAAGAATAAAAAATTTTCATTAAAATTCGTAGAAAAACTAAGAATAATTCTTTTTTTTTAAATTAATTTTAAAAAAATATTTGAAAAGATTTTTAAGATTTCTAAAAGAGAATCTGAAAGATTTCAAGACTAATGTTTTAATTTCCAGCATTTCTGAAAAATTGTAGAAAAAATGTAAGTTTCTAGATAATAATAAAGTTCTTATCAGATACCTGAACAATTTTTCTAATCATTTTTTCAAATAAATTTTTAAAAGAATATTTAAGAATATCTCAAAACAAATTTTGATTATATTTTATGTTTTATTATATTTTTTAACTACAAAATATTTTAAATAAAAAATGTCAAATTTTTGACGAAATGAATCAATTTTTAAACAATAATTACTTTTTAAGTGGGAATATCCTTAGATAAATTTTTGATATAATACATTCAACCAAATAGTTTAATTTTCATCTTGAAAAAAAAATTTGCAACGAAAAATCGAATCGTTAAATTATCAGTTTAAAAAAGGAATTTTCAATCAGTTCAATTGAACTGAAAATATGAAGTTTTTTACAAAATATTTAAATCCTCAACCAAAATGATAACGTTTTAAGAAACAAGGTTAATTTACTACCCAAATTAACAAACTTTAAACATTTAATCTAATTTTTAGCACAAAAAAAAATTTCAACCAACAAAAATGACTTTTCTACCATAAAAGATAAATGTTTAATTTGAAAGAATTAACACTTCACAAAACAGTTAAATTTCCCTCGTATTATTTCCAACCAAAAATGGAATAGCTACATTTTCAGATAGAAAAATAATTTTCCACAAAAAAAATTAATTTTCAACAAAATATTTAAATTTTTAAATAGATATTTTAATTTTTTACTTGAAAGTTGAATTCTCTACAAAAGTAGTTTAATTTTCAACCAAACAGACCAATTTTCTCCAAAAAAAGAATTGGAACAAAAATAAAGTCATTTAATTTGGAGTTTTGAAAACTAATTTTCAACTTTCAAAGGATCAGATCTGAACCAAAAATGGAATCTAAAAATTTTAAGCCAAAAAAATAATTTTTTACAAAAACAAACAAATCTCTAGCAAAATAGTTAATATTTTGTAGAAAAAAATTTTAATTTTCAATAAAAAAATATAATTTAACAAAAAAGAAGAATTTTGAACGAAATTGTTGAAACTTTAATTAAAATAGATTATGTTTTAACGAAGCAGTTGCATCTTTGACATAAAAGGAAAAATTTTTAACCATGGAGTAAGTTTCTAGCAAAAAAGTTGAATTTTCAACAAAATACAAGATCTTTTTGACTCAAAAATATAAATTTTTAACCAAATATAGAATATTTACATTTTTAGTAAGGAATATTAATTTATAACAAAAAAAAAAACACATTTTGAGGCAAATAGTTGAATTTTCAATCAAAGAGGTTCAATTTACAATTAAGGTGATAAATCTTTAGAAAAAAAAAAGTTTTAAGAAAATAGTTTAACATTTAACTAATGAGTTGAATTTTTAACCAAAAATTTTATTCTGCGACCAAAAAGATTAATTTTTTACGGAAAAATATGAGCCATGAACAAAAGCATGAATTTTTATAGGATTTTCGAACTTTCAACTTAAATAGCTAAATTTTCAGAAAAATAATTGAATTTTATTTCAAACAAAATAAATTATAAGCCTCAATAATTTAGATAAAAAATCACTAAAAATAACTTCACGTAATATGAGACGTGGAACGAAAAAAGTCGATTTTTTGGACCTAAGGCTTCTTTCTTTGTTCCATGTTACATATAAATCTTTTAGAGTTGTTCTTATTATGTTCTGGTTTATATTGATTTTCAATAATTAAGAGTTCCATTATCAAAGAAAAAAATCTTTATTGCTCTGAGATGAAAATTGAATTTTCTGGAGTTTAGAGGATGAGGGCCCCTGAGCTATACATGTAAGTCTTTCTTTTATTTTAATTTGCTTCTTCATGTAAACTTATTTTGGGTCCTAAGGCTGGTTTCTTCGTTCCACGTCACATACAGCATTACGTTATGTGTGACGTGGAACGAAGAAAGCAGACGTAGGACCGAAAAATTGATTTTTTTTGTTTTCATTGATTCTGAATAAGGAAGAGTTTTCCTATTAAATCAAAAAAATTTTATTGATTTATGATCAAAATTTAATTTTCTGGAGTTAAAAGGATGAGGGACCTTTGCTATACATGATAATCTTCCTTTAATTTTAATTTGCTTTTTCATGTAAACTTATTTTTGGTCCTTAGGCTGGTTTCTTCGTTCCACGTCACATACAGCATTACATTATGTGTGACGTGGAGCGAAGAAAGCAGACGTAGGAAGAAAAAATCGATTTTCCGATTTTTATTGATTCTGAATAATGAAGATTTACTCTATTGAATACGAAAATTTTCATTGTTTTATGATCAAAATTGAATTTTCTCGAGTTTAAAGGATGAGAGACCCTTTGCTATACATGTTAGTCTTCCTTTTATTATAATTTGCTTTTTCTTGTAAACTCATTTTCGGTTCCATGGCTGCTTTTTTCGTTCCACGTCACATACAGCATTACATTATGTTTGACGTGGAACGAAGAAAGCAGACAGAGGACAAAAAAAGCGATTTTCTGGTTTTCATTAATTCCTAATAATGAAGATTTTTCCTATTAAACAAAAAAATTCTTATTGATTTATAATCAAATTTAAATTTTCTGAAGTTAAAAGGATGAGGGACCTTTTGCTACACATGTTAGTTATCCTTTTATTTCAATTTTCTTTTTCTCGTAAACTCATTTTCGGTCCCATGGCTGCTTTCTTCGTTCCACGTCCATACAGCATTACATTATGTGTGACGTGGAACGAAGAAAGCAGACGTAGGACGAAAAAAAATGATTTTCCCGTTTTTATTAATTCTAAATAATAAAGATTTAATTTATCGAATGAAAAATCCTTATTGCTTTGTAATCAAAATTTAATTTTTTGGAGGTCAAAGCATGAGGGTCCCTTTTTTAAACCTGTTTAATTTTCTTTCACACTAATTTGCTGTTTCTCGTAAACTTATTTTTTGGTAAAAAATTCAACGCTTTGGTTGAACGTTGAACGTTTTTTTTTGGGTTGAAACTTAATATTCCTTACTGAAAATATAACTATTCTATTTTTGTTCAAAAATTACATTGTTTGGTTGAAAATTAAACTACTCATTTGCAAATTCAAATTTTGTATTGAAAATTAATTACTTTTGGTAAAAAAATTAATCTTTTTATCTAAAAATATATCTATTCCATTTTTAGTTGATATTTTTTTTATAAATTCAAATATATATTCACAAAGATGTTTTTAATCATAAATATAAATATTTTGTAGAAAAATCAACTATTTTGTAGAAAATTCATCTTTTTTGATTCAAAATGCAGTTTCCTGTTGAAAATCTTTCTATTACGTTTGAAAAGTCAAAAATTTTTTTTTATTAAATGCAACTAGTTGATAATCACTTTTTTTTTGTTAAAAATTAGTTTTTATATCTAAAAATTTATATATTCTATTTTTTATTGAAAATTTAATTTTTTTATCTAGAAGTTTAACTATTTGCTTGAAAATTCATGTATGCAGTTTTCTAAAAATATCTTTTTAAAGAGTTTTTCCTTTTAATTAGAAAATTTATTTTTTTTTTGGTAAAAAAGTCAACTTTATTGGTTAAAATTTAGTTCTGAAAAAAAAATTAATTTGAAATTTAATTATTACATTTTTTGTTTGAATTGAAATGAACTTTTTCGTAAAAAATGTGTAAGATTTAACAACAAAAAATACAATTAAATAGGAATAGCTATTTTCTTTTTGTATTTTCTTGTAGAAAAGTAAAAAAATAAGCCATTAAGTACAAGCTTCTACATTTTAAAAGTTTGTATAACTTTTTATTTATATTTTTTCACATTGTACTAAAGATTCACGAGATTTTACAAGAAACTACAGGATTTTATATTTTTCACTTAAGGTACTTGATATCATAAAAATACTTTTAATTTTATGTAAAGCATGTAAAAAATTACGAACCTCTACAAAAAAGTACAGAAATTCACAAAATTTGAAATTTTAAAAAACTGTATCAACAATTATTATGCAAATACTGTTAGTTTATAGTAAAAATGTATAAATTCAAATAAAAGAATATAAATTTTGACAAGAATTATTTTTAGAACACGCTAGGAATATTTAAAATGATTTTTTGTGTTTAAAAATAATTAAAAAGATAAGAAGATTAATTTTTGTTTATAAATAATAATTGAATAATCAATAATTTGGAAAAAATTTGAGGAATTTCAAGATAGATTAAGAATTCTTTATGAGATTTAAAAATAACTAAAAACTTAAAATAGATTTAAAAACATTTTTTTAAAAATGCACATTTTTGAAGCTTTTGAAGTGAAAATTCAGAAGTCTAAAAGTATTTTCAAAGGTCTCAAAATTATGAAAAAAATTTTTAAAGGAATTTGTAACATTTTAATGCAATTTTTTTTAACTTGCACAATTTTCGAAAAATTGTAGAAAAAGTTTGAGTTTCAAGATAATAACAACATTTTTATTAGTTATCTGAAAAATTAAACAAAAAATTTATAAAAAATCGTTGAAAGAATATTTGAGAAGATGTCAAAACAAATTTTAAATTATAAATTAATGTTTCTATCTTCAAACTAAATAAGATTGTATAATTTTAAAAATGTATGAATTTTTTTATTCATTCTTCTATTTATATTATGAACAATGATAGTGTAGATTTATATTCTTTTTTTTCTCTCTGAAACAGTATAATGTATAAAAGTTAAAAAATATTATTTTGCAGTTTAACAAATTTTCATAAGAAATATCAATTTCAGACAAATATTATCATTTTTTACTAATTTGATGTATTTCTACGGCAAAAAGACGCATTTTATACAAAAAAATTCAATATGGAACAGAAAGGTTAATTTACAACCAAATAGTTGAATTTTTAACTCAAATGATAAATCTGCTAGCAGAAAAAATGATTATTTCACAAAGTAGTTTAACTTTAAGCCAAGCAGTCGATTTATTAAAAAAATGAATTTTCAACAAAGTATTTCTTAACTAAAAAAATTTTCAATCAAAAAAGTCGAATTTTCGACAAAATGTTTACATTTTTAACCAGAAAAGATCAATTTTTAAGTGGAAATGTTAATTTTCAGACAAGAATAGAATAGTCACATTTTCAGTAAAAAAAAATTGATTCTCAGCCAAAAAAAAAAAAAAAAAATTTTAAGGAAAATAGTCAAATTGTCAAATTTTCTTCTAAAATACGAATTTTTAACGAAATACATAAATTTTCAAGAAGGAAAAATTTTTATTTTTTGTTAATTTTTAGTAAAAAATACATTTTTAGATAGTTAAATTTTTAGTTTGAATATGAAATTGTCGAGCAGTTTAATTTAACTAAAAATGTGAAAATTTAAACCAAATAGTTGAATCTTCAACCAAAATAATGAAGCTTTAAAAAGCGAGATTAATTTTTTACCCAAGTAGACGATTTTTTTTTAAATGTAAAAATATTCTAACAAATATTTGAATTTATAAGTTACTAAGGATAGATTTTGAACTAAAAATAGGATAATTGAATTTTTCACAGAAAAAAAAATTTTGAGTTAAAAAGATAATTTTTTAGTCAAAAAAAATAATTTCTAACAAATGAAAAATAATTTTTCACTAATAAAGCTGACTTTTCTACAATAAAAGGTGAACTTTAAATTTTGAAGAGGAACTTCAAACAAAAAAATTGAATTTTCAAGCAAGAGAGATGAGTTTAAAATAAAAATTTATGTTCAACAAAAAACTTTAACCATAACTTTAAACTGAGAAATATAAATTTTTAAACAAAAATAGAAAAGGTAAGTTTTTCATTATAAAAAATAATTTTCAAAAAAATAAAATAAAATACAATTATCAAACACTTGAATTCAACAAGTATTTCCTTTGGAAACTTTATTTACAATCAGGTAAGATCAATTCTTTACGAAATAGTTAAATTTTCTACAAAATAGTTGAATTTTATATTGCAAAAAAAACACATTAAAATAAAATGAAATAGCTACATTTTCAAATAAAAAATTAATTTTTCTCCAAAAGAAATAAAGTTTTGACAGAGTAGGTGAACTTTAAAATTAGTAGTTTAATTTTCAACTTTGGAGTTTAATTTCCTACCAAACTAGTTTCATTTTTTAAGAAAAGAAATAGAAATTCACAACCAAAAATGCAGTCGTTAAACTTTGAGTTTTAAAAACTAATTTTCAAAAATAAGAAACAAATTTTTTACAAAATACGTGGATTTTTTACCATGTAGTTGAAATTCTAACTCACAAAGGATCAATTGTGAACCAAAAATGGAATACTTAAATTTCTAGACAAAAAAATAATTTGGAACAAAAAAAAGGATCTTTAACAAAATGGGTAACTTTTGAAATAAATAGTTTAATTTTCTGCCACGATACTTACATTTGCAACCAAAGAATTAATTTTTAATTGAAAAGTTCATTTGTCAATTAAATAGTTTAATTTTCTACTAAATTGTCAAATTTTCAACAAAATGAATTTGCATTTTCAATAAAAATATGCATTTTCAATTGAAAAGTTTATTTCCAATCAAATATTTTAATTTTGTACTGAATTGTTGCATTTTTAAGCCAAAATACATTTTTCTTCATTTGCGACCTAGAAGTTCAATTTTCAACTAAAATGATGAACCTCGTAATAAAAAAATTCAATTTTTACATATCAATTCACCTTTAAACTAATAAGCTTATTTACAAAGAAAAAAATAAATTCCTAATTATCAACAAAGAAAAACACGAGTTCCAGAAAAAAAATTGAATTTTAAACAAAAAAATTGTTATTAAGAAAACAGGCAGTAGTTGATATTTCAATAAAAAGATTTTGAATTTAGGTAAAAAACAAATTGATTTAACTGAAAAGACGAATTTTTAACAAAATAGTTAAATCCTTCATAATTATAAATTAATTTTTCACCAGGCAGTTGCATTTTCAACAAAAATGGATGAATTTTTTACCATGCAGTAATTTTATCCCAAAAAAGATAAATTTGTAACAAAAAAAAAAGACATTTTTACTAAAGAAAACACATTTTTAGCAACATAATTAATATTTTTACCAAGAAGATGATTTTTTAATTGAAGTGATAAGCCTTGAAAAAAAAATTTTTAATAAAAGATGAGTCAAAAACACTAAAAATAACTTCACGTAATATGTGACGTGGAACCAAGAAATTAAACACTTGAGACCGGAAATGATTGAAGAGAAAAAGCAGATCAAAGTGAAAGGAAGCTGGTATAGCAAAGGTGATTTCTTTATTCGATATTTTTCTGCACAAAAGTACAACAAAAATTAGATATGTGACGTGGAACGAAGAAACTAGCCTTAGAACCGAAAATGAGTTAAGGGAAAAAGAAGATCAAAGTTAAAGCAAGACAAACAAGTAAAGCAAAAAAAATTTTTTATTTGATAATTTTTTGCACATAAGTACGACAGTGAAAATTAGATATGTGACGTAGAACAAAGAAAACAGCCTTTGAACCGAAAATGAGTTAAGAGAAAAAGCAAATCAAAGTGAAAACAAACGAACAGGTAAAGCAAAGGGGCGCTCGTTCTTTGAGCTGCAGAAAATTCAATTTTGATAGTGACGCCATGGGAAATTTTTTATTTAATAGGGAAAATAATATTCATTAAGGATAAATAAAAATTATAAAATCGATTTTATGGTCTCAAGGCCGGTTTCTTCGTTCCACGTCACACACGTGGAAGCTCCCAACTCGTAAAGGAAACCGTAGAAAACCCGGCTGTGTCCCCTTTTTTCTGCCCTAACAACTGCTTTTGAAGGGTAGAACTGAGGTTTTGTTTTAAATATTCATTCCATGTAGCTGCTCTGCCCAGCCCACTTTAATGTTCCCGTTATACCAGACACTGTTCTGCTTTTTGCATATGAGCGTCGGAGAGCCTTTTTTCTTTTTACTTTTCTTTTTTACTTTGTCTTTACCATAGTCACCCTTTCTGTCTCTCTTTCTCCTACACTCTGTCTGCCTCCTTTTTCCTTCCTTGTCTAATGTACTTGGGAGTCTCACGAACTCCCCGAGGTGCAGATTTAATATTTATCCGAGCGAGACTTTCCTGACTATCCGCCCGAACGTGTTCGGGGCACCTCGAAACTTCAACTTGAACCACCTCGACTCATTATTAGGATTACGTATTTCTTTTTCTTTTTTCGTGTTTTGCACTTTACCGCTGGACGTGCATTACTTTAATGCTTGAGTGGTAAAAAGTTGTCAGAGATAGGGGAAAAGATACCATCAGAACTCTTTGTGTAATACATGCACGGAATTGGATGTTTCCTGGACTGTTGCGCATGCTACACAAATATTATTTTATTAGAAAGAAAAAGCAGAACACGGCAAAAAATAAAAACAAAAAGAGTTAGAAGGAGGAGAAGAGGCAGGAGAAGAAGCAGAACAAGAAGAGGACCAAGACAAGAAAGAGAAGCAGAACAAAAAAAAGATAGAGAAGCAGCAGAACAAGGGTAAGAATAAGAAGAAAAAGAGGTCGCAGGAGGTGAAGAGGCATAAGAAGAAGCAGAACAAAAAGAGAAACATAACATAAAAGAGAAGCAGAACAAAAAAAATAATATAGAGATGAAGCAAAACAAGGAGAAGAATAATAAGAAAAAGAGGTAGAAGTAGGAGAAGAGGCCGAAGAAAAGCACAGCAAGAAGAGAAACAGAACAAGAAAAAAAAGCAATACAAAAAAGTAAGATGAAGAAAAAGCAAAACAAGGGAAAGTATAAGAAAAAAAGACGTAGAACGAGGAGAAAAAGCAGAACAAGGAGAGAAATAAGAAGGAGGAGAAAAAAAGGACAAAGAAGCATTAGAAAAAAAGGAAGAAGAAGAGGAAGGAGGAGAAGATGAAGAAGAAACAGAGGAAAAAGAAAAGAAGAATACCTTTTAATCTAAATATTTATAAATACATTATTTATTTAAAATGCAAACTCCACAGCTCAAAGTGGTCTTCAATGAGGGAAGAATTCTTGCAAATAAAACTATATAGACACTTTGCATCATTATATGATTCTGTGTTTATTTTTTTTTTCTTGTTTCACACTTTTACATTGGACGTGAGTTACTTTAATTTTTCTGTGGTAAAAAAATCTTAGAGGTAGGGGAGAAGATATCGCCACAACTAAATAAATATTATTTCATGAGGAAGAAGAAGCAGAACAAGACGAGGAATAAAAGGAAAAAGTGGTAGAAGGAGGAGAAGAGGAAGAAGAAGCAGAACAAAAAGAGAAACAGGTCAAGGAAAAGAAGCAAAAAAAAGATAAAGAAGAAGCAGAACAAAGGGAAGAATAAGAAGAAAAAGTGGTGGAAGAAGGAGAATAGGCAGAAGGAGAATCAGAACAAGAAGAGAAGCATAACACGAAAGAGAAGCAGGACAAAAAAATATAGAGAAGAAGCGGAACAAGGAAAAAAAAAAGAAAAAGAGGTGAAAGAAGGAGAAGAGGCCGAAGAAGAAGCATTACAAGAAAAGAAACAGAACAAGAAAAAAAAGCAAAACAAAAAAATAAGATAAAGGAAAAGCAGAACAAGGGAAAGAATAAGAAGGAAAAGCGGTAGAACAAGGAGAAAAAGCAGAACAAAAGCAGAACAAGAAAAGAAATAAAAAGAAGGAGAAGAAAAATGCAAAGAAGCATCAGAAAAAAAGAAAGAAGAAAAAAAGGAGGAGAAGATTAAAAAGAAACAGAAGAAGAAAAGAAGAATACCTTTTAATCTAAATATTTATGAGAACTTTTCTTATTTAAAATGCAGACTGCACAGCCCGAAGTGGTCTTGAAAAAGGGGGAAATTCTTGCAAATAAGATCAATATAGACACTTCTGTGGTGAAAAGTTCTTAGAGGTAGGGGAAAAGCTATCGCCACAATAGAAGCAGCAAAAAAAACTAAAAAGGAGCAAAAAAGGAACAAAGAGAAGGAAAAGAAGAAGATGAAAAATCAGGAAAATGTGATATGTTTTGTGGACTGTTGGGCATGCTAAACAAGTATTATTTCATTAAGAAGAATCAAAAAAATAAAAAGCAAGATAAAAAGCAGAACAAGTAGAAGCAGAAGAAAATTGAAAACAAGAAGAAGAAAAAGACGAAGGAGCAAAATAGTGTGATATGTTTTTCGGACTGTTGCGCATGCCAAGCAAATATTATTTCATTAGAAAAAAGAAGAAGAAGTAGAAGAAGAAGCAGCAGATGAAGAAGTAGGATAAGTAGCATGAGATAAACAAGCAGCAGAAAAAGCAGCGTCAGCAAAAAAAAGCAAAAGAAGAAAAAGGAGATGAAAAAAAAGCAGAACAAGGAGAGGAAGATAACAGAGGAGGTAGATTAAGTAAAGAAGCAAAACAAAAAAATAAGATAAAGAAGAAGCAGAACAAGGGGAAGAATAAAAAGAAAAAAATTTAGAAAAAGAAGAATAGGCAGAAGAATAAGCAGAACAAGAAGAGAAACAAAACAAGAAAAGTAAGATGAAAAAGAAGCAGAACAAAGGAAAGAACAAGAAGAGACCAAGAAGGAGAAGAAGAAAATGACAAAAGAATCTTTAGAAAAAGAGGAAGGAGAAAGAGAAGATGACTAAAAAAAAGCATAAAAAAGAAAAGAAGAATACCTTTTTATCTAAATGTATGTAAAAACTTTTTTGATTTCAACTGCAGACTGCACAGCCCTAAGTGCTTTTAAAAAAGGGGAAAATTATTGTAGATGAAATCAATACAGACACTTTAAATTATTATTGAGATTACGTATTTTTTCCGTTTTTTGTTTTTCACACTTTTGCTCTGGACGCAAATTACGTTAATGCTTTAATGGCAAAAAGATCTCAGAAGTAGTGTAAAAGATACTACCAAACTAAACAAATACTATTTCTTTAGAAAGAAAAAGAAGCAAAATTATAAGAGAAAGAAAATGAAAAAGAAAAAGTGGTAGAAGGAGGGAAAGTAGCAGAAGAAGAAGCAGCAGAAAAAACAGGAAGAAGCAGAAAAAACATGAAGAAGGAGAAGAAGATGAAGAAGCAAAAGAATGTGATACAATTTCTAAACTGTTGCGCATGCTAAACAAATATTATTTTATCATCAAGAAAAAACAGAAGAAGTAGAAGCAGAAGAAAATAAAAAACACAGAGGAGAAGAAAAAGACAAAGAAGCAGAATAGTGTGTAGAAAAATAAGCAGAAGATGAAGAAGCAGAAGAAGCCGCAGCATATGAAAAAGCAGAAAAAGAAGCAGAAGAAGAAAAATGAGATGAAAAAAAGCAGAAGAAGAAGAGGAAGATAAAAAAGGGGTAGAAGGTGGAAAACAAGAAAAGGAGAAAGAAGGAGAAGGAGTAGACGCAGAAGAAAAAGAAGAATCAGAAGGAGAAAAGAAAAGTACTTTTCCATATAAATGTAAAATTGATAAATTCGATATAAAGCGCTTTAAATGTCTAAGATTTCAAGTGAAAACATATTGCATTTTCAACAAAATATTTAAATTTTTAAACAAAACAGATTTTCTATCCGAAGAGATGAATTTTCTACGAGATAGTTTGGATTTCAAGACAAAAATTCAGATGTTTTTGACAACAATTGTGAATCCAAATGCGAATATTTTCAACAAAACAGTCAAATTTTCGAAAAAAGATAATTTCCAGAATATCGCCGAGTTTTAAATAAAATAGTTAAATTATGATTTGAAGGTATAAATTTTTATACAAATGATCAAATTTTTAGATAAGTGGTCAAATTTTCAAACAAATATATGAATTTTTAAATAAAAAATATTAAATTTTTAAGAAAAACATTCAAATTTGCACAAAATAATTACATTTTTAACAAAATTGTAGAATTTTCAAACAAATATCTAAATTTTTAAACTGCCAAGATCGATTTTCAACATAATACATACATTTTAAACCAAAAATGGTAATAGGTAAGGAAAAACGATTTTTAATCAAAAAAGTTTCATCTTATACCAAAGAGATACATTAAAAAAGAAAAGTTTTTAAAAAAGAATTTCAACTTTCGACCAAAAACCTGGAAACAAATCTCTCAAAAAAGTTCTAATTTTAACCCGAAAACATGAATTGTAAACAAAAAAAGTAAATTTCGACTAAAAAGATTATTTTTTAACCAAAATGTTGAATTTTAGAGCCAAAAAGGATGAAACAAGAAAATAATAAATTTTCAAATTTAAGATATGAATTTAAAAAAAAAGTAAAACTACAGCCAAATAGTATAATTTTAAACTTAAATAATAAATCTTCAACCCAAAAACTTGATTTTGTACAAAGTATTAAGCTTTTTACAAAATAGTTCAACTTCAAACCTAAAAGATAAATTTTCAAACAAACGATCCAATTTTTAAACAATAAATATTACATTTCATTCAAAACCTATCAAATTTTCAATGAAATCATTTAATTTTCAACAAAATATTTAAATTTTTAACCAAATAACTAACACTTTAGCCTAGGAAAATAGAGTTGCAACCAAAAAGATTACTTTTGTACCTAAAGAAAATATTCAACAAAATACAAGAATTTTTAACCAAATAATTAAATTTTTATACAAAAAAGATGAATTCCCAAACAAAAGTGAAGCAGTTAAATTTTTAAGTATAAACATTAATTTTAAACCAAAAAACGATTTCGGAACAAAAAAAATACAATTTTGACTCAAGAGGTAAATCTTGTCAAGAAATGAACTATTAACAAAGAAGTTCAGCTTTTGAGCAAGTAGTTGAAGTTTCATAAAAAAAATTAATTTTTAAATAAAAAATTAGATTTTCAATCAAAAAAATTAATTTTCTATTGAAAATACAAAATTTTTATCAAAATACATGAATTTTCAACTAAATTATTGATTTTTCGAACCAGAAAGAAAAATTTTCTACAAAATAGTTACAATTTAAACTAGAAAATATTAATTTTTGAACAAAAAGAAAATAAATTTTTTAAAGTATAATTTAATTTGAAATAAGTTTTGTAATTTCAAACCAAAATCATTGTTCAACAATGTAGTATAATTTTCTACCAGTTACATGAATTGTGAACCAAGAAACATGAATATTTAACAAAAATAGTTGATATTTTTAACAACAAAATATTTTTTTAAATACAATAAAAAAGATTAAAAAATAATCCATAAAAAATGTAGGTACTAAGGCTGGTTACTTCGTTCTACGTCACATATATAATTTTTGTTGTATTTTTGGGCAAAAAACAACACTTTTTAAGTTAATTTAAATAGAAGAGCAGCTGTAATAATCAAAGAAATTGTTCACGGTCATTTTTCTTACTAATTAGGAGACAAAGAAGCATTAAATAAATTAAAATTGGTACTTACGATCAAAATAAAAGACGTATCTGCACGTATTAAAAGCTGATATCTCAGTATCAAAGTACTCACCTGAAACAGTAAAAAAATATGATGGTCAGTTATAATAAAAAAAATTTTTGTATTTGTTAGAAAATAGTTGGCTGTTGAACTGAAAAAAAATAAAATTAATGAAAAGTTAATGTTTGATTAAGAAATGTGAATTTTAAACAAAGTAGTTAAATTTTCAATAAAAAACAAAACTTAATTTCTAAACAGAAATCGAAATTACGGAAATTACATTTTCAGAGAAAAAAAGTTCTGACTATTTAAATTAAACTAGACGAATTTTTAACAATATACTAAACATTTTTACCAAATATTTAAATTTTTAACCCATAAAGGAAAAAATTTCAACAAAAAAAAATAGAATAGCTATATTACCAGATAAAAAGATTAGCTTTTAACAAACAAAATAAGTTTCTAACAAAGCACTGAAATCTGCAAACGAATAGTTTCATTTTAAACAACAACTTTGATTTTAAAAACATTTAAATTTAAAAAAAAAAAGTTTATTTTTAACAAAAACTTGAATTCTTAAGAAAAATAATGAATTTTTAACAACAAGAAAATTATTTTTCATAAATTCTGTCAGTAGTCATTCCGTAGTTCCTTAAATCTTTAAGTCGAATAACTTCCTCTTGTTGCTAGAGTTGTGTTTGTCTTTTTTTTTCTATTTTTTTTCTTTTTTATATGTCTGCAGCGTCTTGTCTACTCATTTGTTTTCGCATTTATGAAGCCACACCTGCAAATCGTTCATCGCAATCCGGATTTTTCGTTTTCTGCTGACTTTTCACCCGGTGAAACACGTGCGCTGAGCGACAAGAGCTCACGTACTCGAGAGCGCGAGAGTAGACTTTCGAGGGTACCGGAAGTACCCTACATCCTGGAACGTTCCGATGGGTACTCCACCTCACGCTTGAATTAAGAGCGACGCGTGAATTGGGAACACTGCGTCCGGTCGGCGGGCACTCAGAAACTTCAATCTAGATTCCCGCTTCTGGATATTAGATTGAATCCCCAGTGAATGTGTAGGTTGCTCGATTCGCTTTTATAAAAAGATGAAAATGAACTCGTTCGAGAACTTTAAAATAGTGGCAAGAGTAGCATAATTTTTAAAAATTTGTTTATTGAAAACATACTTAAGTACAGTTGCTTTCACAAACGTTGTTCAACCATTCCCTCAACATGACCAAACCATCTCAACAAATATCTTCTACTCTTGTCAAGCTGGGTTTCTCTTAAACCACATTCTTTGAAAACCTACTTAAATAACACTTGCTTCCACAAAAGTTCTTGAATCAATCCCTTAAGATAAGCAAACCATCTCAACAAATTTTATTGACACTCATCAGGCAGTGTTTCTTCTACACCACATTCTTTGAGATCCTACTTGAATAACGCTTGCTTTCACAAACGTTCTTCAACTATTCTCTTATGATAACCAAAACCATCTTAGCAAATTTGATTGACACTTATCGAGCTGTATCTTGTCTCTACCACATTCTTTAAATCTACCTAAATCCACTTGCTTCCACAAACGTTCTTCAAGCATTGTCTCAGCGTGACTACCCCATCTCAACAACTGTCACTCTTGTCAAGAGCAGGGCTTTTTTAAATCATATTCTTTGAGAATCAACTTGAATAACACTTGATGTCACAAACGTCCTTTAACTATCCTCTTAAGATTACCAAGCTATCTTAACAAATTTTATTCTCACTTATCAAGCAGTGTTTCTTCTACACCACATTCTCTAAGAAACTAGCTAAATCCACTTGCTTCCACAAACGTCCTTTAAGTATTGTTTTAGCATGAATAATCTATCTTAACGAATTCCTTTCACTTTTTCAGGCAGTGCTCCTTCTATACCACCTTTTTTAAAAACCTAGATCAATCCATTTGCCTTCGCAAACATTCTTCAACCATTCTTATAATATAACCAAATGCCCACAACCAATTTCCTTATTTGTTGTTAAGCAGGGTTTCTTTAAGACCACATTCTTCAATAACAAACCTAAATCCACTTGCTTCTAGAAACGTTTTTTGAACACTCTCTTAGCATGGCCAAAGCATCTTGACAAATTTCTTTCAGTTTTGACAAGCAATATTTCTTTTATACCACATTTTTTAAAAACCTACCTAAACAACTTTTTGCTTCCGCAAACGTTCTTGAACTATTCTTTTAACAAAATCACAAAGTTTTTGACAGTGAACGTAAATCCACTTCCTTTCACAAACGTTCTTTAGACATTATCTCAGCAGGATCAAAACACCTGGACAAATTGCTTTCACCCTTGTCAAGCAGGGTTTCTTTTATACTACATTCTTCTAGAACCTACTTAAATAACACTTGCTTTTACAAACGTCCTCTAACTCTTCTCTGAAGATCACCAAATCATCTTCGTAATTTATATACACACTTATCAAGCAGTGTTTCTTTTACACCACATTTTTTAAGAACCCACCTAAATTCACTTGCTTCTACAAACGTTCTTTAAGTATTGTCTCAGTATAATCAATTCATCTTAACAAATTTATTTCACTTTGTCAATCAGTGCTTCTTTTATACCGCCTTCTTCAAAAAGCCACCTAAATCTATGTGCTTTCACAAACGTTTTTTAACCATTCTTTCAACAAAACCGAACGACCACAACCAATCTCCTTATCTTCTTTAGGACCACATTCTCTAATAACTAAACTAAATCCACTTGCTTTAGAAATGTTCCTCAAACGCTCTCTCAGCATAGCTAAAATATTTTAACAAATTTCTTTCAGTTATGTCAAGCAATGTTTCTTTTATATTACATTCTTCAAGAAACCACCTGAACAACTTTTTGCTTTTGCAAACGATCTTTTACCATTATCGCAAAATTATCAAATCATTTCAACCAATTTCTTTCGCTCTTGTGAAGCAGCATTTCTATCAGCGTTTCTCTTACACAAAAATTTTTGAAATCTATGTAAACCCACTTTCTTTCACAAACGTTCTTTAGACATTGTCTCGGCAGGATCAAAACATTTGGACAAATTTATTTCGCTATTTTCACGCCAGGTCTGTTCCACACCACATTCTTTTAGAACCAACCCAAATAACACTTTCTTCTACAAACATTTTTTAACCATTCTCTCAAGATGACCAAACCATCATGACTAACTTGTTGCACTCTTGTCAAGAAGTATTTCTTCTACGCTACATTTTTAAAAACCCAACTTAAATACAAATTCTCATGCAAAAATTTTTTTCTTATTCTCTCACCATGAACAAACCATTTTAGGGAAATATCGGCTACTCATTTCAAGCAGCGTTTCTTTTACATTATATTTTTTAAAGCGTACCTAAATAACACTTTCTTTTAAAAGCAATCTCCTTTTATTAACTTAACAGAATAAGACCACGTCAACCACTTTTCTGAATTTTTTTCAAGCAGTGTTTCTTCTACACTACGTTTTTTTAGAACACATGTGAAAATATTTGCTTTCACTCAAGTTTTTCAACTATTCTCTTAAGATAATCAAACAATCTCAAAAAATCTCATTTACACTAGCAGTGTTTCTTCTACACCACAGTCTTCGAGAATCCATTTAAATCTACAAGCTTTCATAATTCTTGTTCAAGCATTTTCTGAGCATGACCAAACTAACTCAAAATTTTTTTTTACTTTTCTTAAACAGGGTTTTTTTCTACACCGCAGTCGTTGAAAACCCACCTTAATTCACAAGCTTCCATAAAAATTGTTCAAGCATTTTTTTAGCATCACCAAGCCATCACAACAAATTTTTTTCGCTTCCGTTAAGCAGTGTTCCTTCTACACCAAATTCTTTAAAAAACCCATCTAAATTAAGGTTTTGCTTTCGGAAACGTTTTTAAACTATTCGTTTAACATAATCAAGCCATCTTAATCAATTTTTTACTCTTGTGAAACAGCGTTTTTAGCAGTGTTACTTGTACACCAAATTCCTTGAGAACTCACCTTAATCCACTTGCTCTTACAAACAATCTTTAAGCATACTTTTAATATGACTAAACCATATCAACAAAATTTCTTTTATTCTTGTTAAGCAGTGTTTCTTTTACAACGTTTTCTTCTAAAAACCCACCTAAATCCACTTGCTTCCACAAATGTTGTTCAAGCATTCTCTTAACATGACTAAGCCTGCTTAACAAAGTTCATTCACTTTTGCAAAGCAGTGTTTACACTACCCCACATTCTTCGAGAACCCACACAAACAACTTTTTGCTTCCGCAAATGTTCCTTAACCATTCTCTCAACATGATCGAACAATCTCAACTAATTCGTTTTACTCTTTTGAAGCAGCATTAGCAGTGTTTTTTCCACACCACGTATCTTATGAACTCATCTGAATCTACCTGCTTCCACAAACGATCTTTGAGCATTCTCTTAATACGGATGAACCATCTTAACAAAATTTGTATAACTTTTGTCAAGCAGTGTTTCTTCTATACCACATTGTTGAAAATTACCAGCTAATACTCTTTCTTTCAAAAACTATCTTTAATCATTCTTTCAACGTAATCCAACCATCTCAATAATATCTCGTTTACTTTTGTTAAGCAGTGTTTATTTCAAACGGCATT
>JAUELO010000020.1:751570-770520 GCA_032357855.1 Amphibolips quercusostensackenii
TGATTATATAATTTTTTTTTAAAGGAATTCGTTACAATCATCAAGACTTACTGTAACCCCACTTGTCTTAAGGCAAGTTCGAACCTACGACTTCTAAAGTCTCGATCATGTCCGAGAGCGAGACATAGCCATCTTGAAGTCAAATTAAACTCGAACTAAGTCCAGCTTAAGTCAAAATATTTTTTCAAGGGTGGTAGAGGGAATAATTCTCTAAGATTCTGGGCACGAGTCACCAGAACTGGAAGCCGTTAAGCCGGAAATAATTGAACTGTTGTTCAGGGTGGTCTTAAAGGCAAGCGCAAAAGTGCTTCTTGGATATTGCAGAGAATCTCTGACAGAACTGCTGAATCCCTATTGATAGATCTTGCATTGCAATAAGATGGTGGTTTTGAATCATTAATAATCTTGGAGGAACTTTGAATGAGAAGCCTAGCATAATCGTCTGTTGGCATCTAGGCACGTATTAATTGTGCGCTTCAGTGGATCCTGAGATTCTCTTGGAAGTATAAGCCTTTGATCAATGTTGGTGTTTCATTGTTCAGAATATTAATAATTATATCCTTGGTGAAAATTGCAATTTTCAGTGGTTAATTGTTTAAGGTTGCACTAGAGTTTTAGAAAACCATAAGAGGGTGGACAAATTACAAACAGAGTCTAAGATTGTCTCAAAAGAAAGGGAGTCAAAAAACAAGGAAGTCAATTTTGTCAGACCATTTTCTCACAAAATAATTTGGATTTTTAGTTTTATTTACTTTTTTAATCAATTTGTAAACCAAAAGACAGTTGAATTCCTTTTAATATTTATGTTGCTCAATATTAACCAGGTAAGGTTTAATTTTGTTTTATACTTATTTGTTGAAATGGCCTTATCTGATTTATTTAAAATTAGTATAAAATGTAATCTCTTGTTCTGATTTCCGATAAACTTAAAACTTTATTTTCAGAAAGTCAGAGGCTATCAATAAAGAGTGGTTTGTTGTAGGTCAATCGATTTCTCAAAGACACGAAGAAATAAATCATATACAATATTGTAATATTTTCTAAATAAACAACTTTTTTACATAAACAAAATAAACTATTTTTAACTTCATAAATCGGTAGTAGTAAGTTATAAAAGATTCAACAGTAGGTCAATCGATGCTTCTCAATGACACAAACAATTGAAAGAGATATAGTGTCGTTGTATTTCGAATATCAAAAATTTTATCTTGTAAACAAGAAAATTATTATTTTTTTTTCAATTGAAGACAAAAAAGCACTACTGAAATTTTATAACCTAGCTCAAAATCTTATCAAACCTGGTTCTTAATTTAAACTGCAATTCGTCCAAATTTCATCATCATAGTTCTTTTACTAGAAAAATTAGTTTTTAAGACAATGATTGACCTTTTAAGCCTAAAGAATGACTCTTCTACAAAATAAATGAATCACCCGAAAAATTTAAACTACCAAACTAGAAATTACAACAACAACAAAATTCTTTACAAAAGCTAAATTTTCAATCCGAAAATAATAATTTTTAGCTAAATAGTTGAATTCTCTACTAGATAAAATTTGACTTTACAGGATGAATTTTTTACAACACAGTTGAATTTTCAACAAAAAATTTGAATTTTCAACAAAAAAGGAAATTCTTAACAAAAAAAAACATTTTCAACACTTGAGTTTCAAGCTAAAAACAATTATTTTTGTTTAAAAATGGAATCCATAAATTTTCATTCAAAAAAATTTTCAAATAAAAAAAACAGTTTTTCATCAAAAGAGATGAATTTTTAACCGCAAACTGAATTTTTGACAAAATATTAAAATCCTTAACCAAAAAAGAATAACTTTAAATTAAGCACTTGAGCTTTTAACCAAAAAAGATTAAATTTCTACCAAAAAGGATTAAGTTTCAATTTCAAGAGAAGAATTTCTATAAAACAGTTAAATTTTCACATAAAAATATAAGTTTTTACCCAAAAAGTTCATTCTTAACCAAAAAGATAAATTTTCTACCGAAATAGTTTAAGTTTTCAATCAAAAAATGAATTTTTATCCAAGAAAAATAGCTTTCTCAAAAAAAACAAACAAATTTTCAACAAAATACTTTTTATTTTTAACCGAATATTTGAATTTACAACTAAAACGGGTCAATTTATAATTAAAAATGTTATGCATAAATTTTCAGAAAAAAAAGCAATAAAAAAATTCACGCATTTTCATTTAAAGATAGAAAACTTCAACCAAAAATAAAAAATAATTTTTTAGTCATATAACAACAAAAATTTTAACCATATTGTGGAATTTACAAGCCAAAAGGTGAATTTACTAAAATTATTTCTAATTTAAACAAAGCAGTTAAATTTATAGCCCAAAAAATAATTTTTGAACAAAATAGTTGAATTTTTAATAAAAAATTCACATTGCCAAACTAAAGAAATAAGTTCCAAACCTAAAATACAATAATAGAATTTTGAATTGAAAAAAATATTTTTCGACTAACAAAAATTACTATTTTAAAAATATTTGAATATACAAAAAATAAACTTAACTTGCAACCAAAACAGGTAAATCATGAACAAAAAATATGATAGTAGACTTTTTAATTAAGAAATTAGTAACTTCGAACCAAAAAAAGAAGAATTTTCTATTAGAAGATGAATTTTTAATCCAGAAAAAGAAAAGATAAGTTTTTCAACCAAAACAGATTTTGATTTTGAATCAAGAACCGTAGAAAAAAACTGAAAAATTAGCATTTTCAACCAAAAAGTTTTAAATTTTAACCAAAAATGAATTTTGAAACCAAAAAGACGATTTTTTAACAAAACAATTGAATTTGTTAATGAAATTATCTGCATTTTCCTCATAGGTTTTATGTGATTGATTCTTGAATGGATTTATTGACCAAATTTGTTGCATATAATTATTGAAAAGCTTGAGTATTTTGACTGATCATCGTAACTAAATTTACATTATCTTTTTGATAATGACTGAATGAACTCGTCTTATTTGACTGATCCCCTAGTGTTATTAACTGATTTTAATGACAAGTTTTTTTGGACTGATTCTAGCATTTTGATTGGAAAATTGACTTGGATTGACTTATAGCGGACTTGACTTGACTAGACTGGCTTGACTGAGTTTAACAGAACTTTAAACATTTTAAGTAACTCAACTGATACCCATGATTGAATTTACTTTTCGTTTGTCGATAAACTGAATTTATTAACTTTTATATTTTGACTGATTTGACCTTTTTGGTCATTGACTGAATGTAATGACTAACTGGCTTAAATGATTCAAATATTTTAATTGAATAACTGACTTGAATCAGCCTAGAACTGATTTCACTTAATTAGACAAGCTTGATAGACTTCGATAAAACATTATGAAACTAAACTTGACTGATCCATAGCTAACTTCGATTGACTTATGACTGTTTTGATCAGCTTGACTAGCTTGACCGAGAATTATAATGTTATAGAATTTTTATTCTGACTGATGCCTGGGATTGGATTTACTGTACGTTAAGTGATAAACTGAATTATTTGTTTTCCTTTATTTTGACTAATTTGACTCTCTTGACTTACAGACTGACTTTCATGATTTTATTGGCTAAACTAATTAAAAAATTAAAAAAAAACTAATTTGAATTGACTTATAACTGTTTTCATTTGCTGGACTAGCTTGACTGACTCTAATCACACCTTAGACTTTTACAAATAACTGATATCCGTGATTTAACTTACTATCCGCTTAGTGGTTAACTAGATTGTCCTCAATATTTTGAGTGACTTTAGTCTACTGACTTATCAAATATCTCCAATAAATTGAATGACTTGACTGATTTTAATATACCGATAGAATAACTGACTTGACACGAATAGACTATGTCTTGACTGAGCTTGATAAAAACTTCAAATTTTTTAACTTTGATGATGCCGGTATTTTAATTTACTGTTTTTTTACTGTAAGCTAAACTTATTGACTTTAATATCTTAACTGATTTTACTCTAGTGACTTAGTTACCAACTTCAGTGGCTTGATTCGCTTAACTGATTTCGATATTTTGAGAAAATAGCTGACTTAACTTGGCTTATAACTGGTTTTATTTGTTTGACAAGCTTGACTGATTTTAATCAAACCATAGACTTATGAACCTGACTGATGCCTGTTATTAAATTTACTACCCGCTTAGTGATAAACTGAATTAATTGAATCATTTTTTTTGACTGATTTTACTCTCTTGACTTGTAGACTAACTTTAATGATTTAATTAATTTAACTGATTTTATTATCTCGATTGAATAACTTACTTAAATTGTCTTATAACATAATTGATTTACTAGGCTAGCTTAACCGATTTTAGTAAAATTGTACACATTTAAACTTGATTGATCCTCGTTCTTTAATCTAGTAAACGTTTAGTGGTAAACTGAATTAATTAACTTCAATATTTTTAATGATTTTATTCTATTAACTTAGTGACCGACCTTAATGACTCGATTGACTTAAATGATTAAGATATCTCGATTGAATAACTGACTTGTATTGACTTATAACTGATTTAATTTACCAGTCTAGCTTCATTGACTTTAATCACACCTAAAACTTTTAAACTTTCATTATGTACGTGACTTAGTTAACTATCCTTCAGTTGTAAGCTAAATTGATTGACTTAAATATTTCGACTGATATTACTCTTTGGACTCGGTGAACGATCTTAATGATCTAATTGTTTTAACTGATTAAAATATCTTGTTTGAATAACTAATTTGAATAGATTTTTAACTGTTTTGATTTACTGGACTGGCTTGACTGACTTTAAATAAATCATAGACTTTTAAAACAGACTCATGCCTTTCATAAAATTTACTATGCGTTTAGTAATGAAATGAGTTTCTTGTCTTTTTTTCTTCGACTAATATGGCTCTCTTGAATTATAGACTAACTTAAACGAATTAATTAGCTCGACTGATTCGAATATCTCTATTGAATAACTGACTTAAATTGACTTATAACTGATATAATTTACTAGACAAGTTTGACTGATTTCAACAACAGCTTAGACTTCAAAACTTTATCAATGTCCGTCATTAAATTTACAATCTGTTTAGAGATAAAATCAATTCATTGACTTCAATATTTGAACTTATTTTGCTTTGTTAACTTAGTAACCGACTTTAATGACTCGATTGACTTAATTGATTTATATATCTCGATTGAATAACTAACTAAGGTTGACTTATTTTTCATTTGCTAGAATATCTTGACTGACTTCATTTAAATTATATACTTTTAAACTTGACTACTGCTTGTAATTAAATGTACTATAAGCTTAGTGGTAAACTGAATTGATTTTCTTCTTTTCTTTGACTGATTTGACTATTTCGACTTATAGACTGACTTTCATGATACAATTTGCTTAACTGATTTAAATATCTTACTTGAATAACTTATTTGAATTGACTTATAACTGATTTGATTTAGCAGACTATCTTAACTGACTTTAAAAACACCTTAAACTTTCATACTTAATGAATGTCCGTAATTAAATTTACCGTCCGTTTGGTATTAAACTGAATTGATTGACTTCAATATTGTCACTAATTTTACTCTATTAACTTAGTGAATGACTTTAGCGACTTGATTTACTGAACTGATTCAAATATTTTGATTAAATAACTAGCTAAGATTGACTTATAACTGTTTTTATTTACTAGACTAGCTTGACTGACTTCAATTAAGCAATATACTTTTGAACTTGACTAGTGCTCGTGATTAAATTTAATATACATTTAGTGATAAACTGAATTGCTTGCCTTTTTTTTAATGATTTAACTCTCTTGCCTTACTGATTGACTTTCATGACAAATTTCCATTGACTGATTTTAATATTTTGATTTTGGTGGACCTTTAAACTTTAATAATCTCCGTGATTAAATTTACTATCCGTTTAGTGGTAAGCAGGATTGTGTTCAATATTTTGACTGATTTCAGTCTATTGACTTATTGACTGACTTTAATTAATTGATTAACTTGACTGATTTGAATATACCGATTGAATAACAAACTTCACTAGAATAGACTATAGCTTGAATCACTCCAATAAAACCTTTGAAATTTGAACTTGAATGATGCCTATGATTTAACTTACTGGCTGTTCAGTAGTAGGCCAAATTGATTGACTTTAATATTTTTTCTATTTTACTTAATTGACTTGGTAAACGATTTTAATGACTTGATTGGCTTAACTTATGTGAATATCTTGATTGCATAATTAACATGGATTGACTTATAATTGTTTTTATTTACTAAACTAGCTTAACCGACTAATTAAACAATACAGTTTTGGAATGGACTGATGCCTATGATTGAATTTACTTTATATTTGATGATTAACTAAATTGCTTGTTTTCTTTTTTTTTAACTGCTTGACTTATAGACTGACTTTGATGATTTGATTGGCTTAACTGATTTGAATATCTCGATTGAATAACTGGGTTGTATTGACATTAAACTGATTATAGTTTTACTTTAATGATTTGATTCGCGTAACTAAATTTATACATCTTGAATAAATAACTGACTTGTATTGATTTAGCTCTGAATTGATTTTCCAGAGTAGCTTTACTGACTTTAATAATACCTTAGACTTTTGAACTTTATCAATGTTCGTGATCAAACTTACTAACCGTTTAGTAGTAAACTGGATTTTTTTAAATGTTTTGACTGAATCAGTTCTATTGAATTATTGACTGACTTTAATGAGTTAATTGACTTGACTGATTTAAATATACCGTTTGAATAACTGACTTGACTTAAAGAGACTATTGCTTGACTCACCTTAATGAAACCTTAGACTTTTAAGCTTGAATGATGCCCTGATTCAATTCACTGTCTGTTAGGTGGTGAGCTAAATTAATTGACTTAAATATTTTTACTGATTTTACTCTATTAATTCTGATACCGACTTTAACGACTTGATTGGCTTAACTGGTTCGGATATTTCGATTCAATTTCTAACTCTAATTGACTTTTAACTATTTTGATTCGCTAGACTAGCTCAACTGACTTTAATAACACCCTAAACTTTCAAACAATATCAATGTCCGTGATTCAATTTACTATCTATTTCGTGGTAAACTAAATTAATTAACTTCAATATTTTTACTGTTATGTTTTGCTTGACTTATAGACAGACATTAATGATTTGATTGGATTAACAGATTTGAATATCTCGATTAAATAACTGACTTGTATTGACTTAAGACTAATTATAGACTGACTTTAATTTTACTTCATTGGCTTAGTGACCAGCTTTAATAGTTTAATTGACTTAACTTTTTTGAATGTCCTTATGGAATACCCAACTTGGAATGACTAAGAAATGTTTAGATTTACGAAAATAGCTTGACTGACTCTAATAACACCTTAGAATTTTGAGCCTTATTAATGTCCGACATTGAATTTACTATTTGTTTAGTTGTAAACTGAATTGATTGACTTCAATAATTTGATTTATTTTACTCTATTGATTTAGTGACTGACTTAAATGGCTTGATTGGCATAACTGATATAAATACCTGTACTAAATAGTAACTTCGATTGACTTACTATTGTTTTGGTTTGTTAAACAAGCTTTACTGACTTTAAATAACCAAAAGACTTTTGCACTTAACTGATGCTTGTGATTGAATTTACCATACATTTAGTAATAAACTGAATTCCTCAGATATTTTTTCTACTGATTTTACTCTCTTAATTTACAGACTGACTTTAATGATTTAATTGGCTTAACTGATTTGAATATCTTAATTAAATAGCTAGCTTGGATTGAATTATAAATAATTCGATTTACAATACTAGCTTAACTGACTTCAATAGCACCTTATACTTTTAAACTTTGTGAATCTACTTGATTGAATTTACTATCCATTTACTGGTGAACTAAATTGATTGACTCTAATATTTGAAGTGATTCTTTTCTATTGACTTATTGAATCAACTGAACGACTTGATTGGCTTAACTAATTTAAAAAATTTGAATGAATAACTAATTTAGAATGACTTACAGCGGTTCAGATTTGCTAGACTAGCTTGATTTACTTCAATGAAGCGATAAACATTTAAACTTAACTGATACCTGTAATTTTAATTATCATACAGTTTATGATGAACTGAATTTCCTGCCTTCTTTTTTTTTACGGATTTAAATTTCTTGACTCATAAACTGACTCTACTGATTAGATTGGATTACTAATTTGAGTATTCAGATTAAATAACTGACTTGGATATACTTATAATTGATTTTATTTGCCAGACTAGCTTGATTGACTTTAATAACATCTTAGACTTTCAAATTTCATTAATGTGCGTGATAATATTTAGTATCCGTTTAGTGTTAAACAAAATTGATTGGCTTCAATATTTAGAGTGATTTTCTTTTATTGACTTAGTGACCAAAATAAACGACTTGATTGGCTTACCTGATTTAAATATCTTGATTAAATAACTAACTTGGATTGAATTATAACTTTAATTCATTTTTTGGCTCACCTTATTTAAATATCTCGATTGAATAACTGACTTAGATTGCTGTCCGTTTTGTGGTAAACTTAATAGATTGACTTCAATATTTTGACTGATTTTACTCTATTGACTTATTGACCAAATTAATTAAATTAATCAGCTTGACTAATTTAAAAATACCGATTAAATAACACACTGACTTCGGTGAATTCCTAATTTTTATCTTGACTGTTGCCCATGATTCAATTTACTATCTGTTTAGAAGTGTACTCAAATGATTGACTTTAATATTTTGACTGACTTGACTCTCTTGAATTCTCGACTATTGCTACTTACATTACTAATTATCCCACTTTCTTCTTGACTCTTAATTGAAGTAGATTGATTTTGGTTATTCAATCAATTATGCTAAATTGCGAATCTTATGATTTGAAAAAAATCCCCTAACTTTTTTTCAAATAGTATTATTAGTCTTGATTATATTGCGGTTGAGTCAGGTACCACTATTAAGTTTGAGGATACTGAAAATGCAAGTGTTAATCTACACTGTTTTAATGTCTTCCATATTTTGACTCAATCGACACTCTTGACCTTAGAACTTACTTTAATAAATTGATTCGCCTAATTGACTTGAAACTGTTAATCGAATAACTGACTTGACTTGAGTAGACTACGGATTGACCTAAATAAAACCTTAGACTTTTGAACTTGACTGATCCCTGTCATTACATTTACTATCCGTTTAGTGGTAAACTGAATTGATTGACCCAGATATTTCGAATTATTTGACTTTCTTGACTTATTGACCGACTTTATCTAATTGATAAGCTTGACATATTTAAATATATCTATCAAGTTTATCTATTCTTAAACATTCTTTTTGTCAACAAACAGTGTGATTAGTTTTAATTATATTCCAGTTGAGTGAGGTATCACTTTGAAGTTTGAGGATACGACAAATTCGAATGTCAAACGACACTGTTTAAATGTTTCACAAACATTAAGTGGATAATCAAGTACCAAAGGAAATATCTTTGCTAAGTCAAACAAGCTCTTGTAGTTACGAGTAAATAACTAAGTTTCCAGGTTCGTGCCACGTCTTAAATCGTTAGGAGAGCTTGTTACCTTCGCTTTGGGATCTAGAACGTTCCTAAGAGCCAAAGTTTGCCTTCCCTAATGCTTTCCCGCTTTAACCGTCAAAAATTTATTTTTACAAAATATGATAAATTGAGCATGAAACAACGTTTCTTAAAGTTAAGGTTCAAAGTCTTTTTATAGAGACTAAAAATGTGCTCTCACCAAACTCACATTAATATATCATAACTACTGGGTGTCTATCCGACGGATGATTTAAGACTGCCGGGCATTTGCCGGGTTTCTTCCGGTAAATTATGATGGTTTCAATGTTAATAAACAAAAATTTCAGAAATTCAAATGATTTTAATTAATATTTAGGGATTTATAAACATTTAAAAAAGTGTAACAGATTTTTGATTTGGAACAGAAAAATTTTGGAAAACAATTGTTATAGTCCCCCCTTCGAAGATTTTAAAGAATTTTATGAAATCTAAACAAAAAAGGCATTGAATTACAAAAAATTAATTCATCCAATAAGGATTCTAAACGATTCCACAAATCTACCAAAACGGTGAGTTTTGAGTCAAGAGAAATAATTTTCTACTATACAACATTAAAAAAAAAATACACGGAATTTCAAAAAATAGTTTAATTTTCTACAAGAGAAGATAAGTTTTTTTAAAAAAATAGTACAGATAAATTTTAAAAAAGTGATTAGTTCAATTTTTAAATGAAAACATTAATTGAAAAAATAATTTTAAAAATTTAATTTTCAAGGAAACAAATAAATTTTTAACTATAATGATAAATATTTGACAAAAAATGTGTTATCCACACAGTAGTTCGACTTTTAACAAAGCGGCTACTAAAGGAGATAAATTTTTAATAAAATAGATTGAGTTTTCAAAAAAAAAATTAATTTTCAAGATAGATTAATTTTCCACCAATAAAGATGAATTTTTAGCATATAGTTGAATCTTTAACTATAAAGATAAATTTTTAATCAAACATTGTATAGATGAATTTTTAACCAAAAATTGAATAGTACAATTTTCAAATGAAAATTGAAAAGTACAATTTTCAACCAAAAATTGAAAAGTTTAATTTTCAACTAAAATTTGAAAAGCGCAATTTTCAGTTTGAATTATTAATATTAAACAGAGAAATAATTTTTAGAAATAGTTAAATTTTTGAATAAAGAGTTGAATTTTCAAGTAGAATGATAAATTTTTTAGAAAAAAGATAAAATTTACCAAAAAAATTTTTTTTAAGCTAATGAAAACAGATCAATGATTTTTATTCAAACAATTGTATTTGTAACCAAAAGTTTTTTTACAAAAAAAGAGATAATTTAGAGAAAAATTAATTTTTTGACAAAAAAATTTATTTTCGATAAAAAATTTTTGAGTTAAAAATGCAAATTTGTTAAAAAAACGCTTGTCTTTGTACTGCAAAATATAAATTAGCCACAACAACGGCAATTTTCAGAACAAAAAGCTAAATTTTCTACAAAAAAATAATTTTTTAACAAAAAAAGTTGAGTTTTAAAGACAAAAAAAACTGAACATTTCAGAAAAAATATAATAATAACCATTTATACAGACAGTTTTTTATAGTAAAATAATTAAATTTGAGATTTTATAGATTAGATTTCCCTTTATGAGCTAAACTGCTGCAAATATTTCTGAAAATAAACAATTATTTTGACAACTAAAAAATGTAACTATTTAATTTTGAATTGAAAATTGGTCTTTTTTTGGTTAAAAATTCAACAGAATGAATCATCCAAAATGATTAATGATAATTTAAAATGATTAATTATCAAGTAGAGATAAGCTTTCTGCAAAAATGATGAATTTTTAACAATAAAAAAATTATCTTTTACTAGTGTCGTTTCACTTTTATTCAAGAAATCTTAATTTTCTAACGTTGGATTATAAATTTTTTAAACAAGAAAGTTGATTTTCAAGAAAATAACTTCATTTGCAACAAAATTGTTACAGTTTTACTAAATTTTTTTATTTTAAAACAAAAAGATGCATTTTTCGGTAAATTGATCATTTTCTACCAAAAGAGACAAATTTTTCATAAAATAGGGTAGGATCAGTGGCATCTTTTTTGCCATTAGTGCATATATTAGTTATGCAGTGCAAATAATTATTTTCACAATATTTAACAAATTTAATTTGGTTTTTGGCATGCCATTATTTGGGCTAAGTTGCCACGAATTGTTGCTCTTACTCTAAATGGACATGCATTTTTAATACCAAAACCTGATTTTTAATGAAGTAGTTTAATTATCAACCTCAAATTGCCAATTTTTAGGCCAAAATAAAAAGGCAATATTTTGTAATGATTGAGAATAAAAAAATTAAAAATAAATTTTCAATCATTAAAATGAATTTATAATGAATATTTAACTTGACTTAAAGTAATTTTAACTCACAGTTGATACGATCCTCAACAAATCATTCGACTATAAAATCTTTGTCTTACCTGAAACGAAAGAGGAAAATTTACGTTAGACAAATTGTGTTTAAATTTTTTTAATGTCAGAGACCTGACTGACACATTTACATGTACCTTTAAAAAAGTAAAAAAAGCTGCTGATCATTGAAACAGAAAGAGAGGCCTGTAATGTTAATACAAACACTCATTTGTTAAAAAAATTTTATTCTGTTACACATGGAGTTTTTTTGATTGCATTTACATAATGAGATCACATTTTATTGCTGAATTCGAGAATAAAACCTAAAATCAAAATTGCTGAGATAAACTTGATAAGTGTATTTGTAAAAAGAAACTGTATATGAACATAATATACGCGGCTAGCATAGAGCCAGACTCTTTCATTTGGCAAATTTAAAAAACTCTCGCAGATGACGTTTATTTATCCAGTAGGCAACCATCTTAAGATTTTAGAAACAAGTGATATCAGGCCTTAGAGTAAGAGAGAGAGAGAGAGAAAAAAGATAACCTTCCGGAGGCAAAAGTAGGCATTAAGCAAAAATGACGTCAGCAGTGACGTCAGCCAGGCAGCAAAACGAGTGGGAAGGCGAGAGCCGCGAGTACAGCGCCTGCGAAGCTCGACGCACGCACTTCCCTCCACCGATTTTCTTCCCTCTCCGTGCGACTCCCACGCAACGCACACGCAGTATTCCCGTTAAAAGAACGCGCACTGGCCCCAGTACGTCAGTTTGTTTAAAAGTTGGTTGCCAGCACTCAAACAAAACCCTGCAGATTTATACCAGCCCTAGGTGCCTACCGCTTGTTGCCAGCTATATGTTTATCGCTGCAAGTTATTGCCGTGACTGTCTTCAAGTGATGAGAAAACGAATACAACGACATCGATCTCCATCTCTCTTGCCTTCTTTGGAAATCTATTGCTGGTTGCCAGCCATAGGTTTTGTGGTTAAGCCATCGACGTCTCATCTCTCTCTCTCTCTATCTGTCTCTCAGTAGAGAGGATACGGATCTTTATCCTTATCAAATCTCTTTGACTACAAATTTTTGTACAACATTGTCAGCATTTCAGGTCGAATAAAATAAACAAAAAAAAGAATTAGCTTCTGTGTATCCGTTTGGGTTTCTTGCATTGCAATCTCTCTCCTGCGCTAAAAGACTTGTTGGCATACCAGTTCCTGTGGCTGACACACTGACTGGCTTCATCCCTTTCCCACCAGCGCTCACCTGAGTTAGGCTTAACTGCACCTTCCTCGACATCTATCCTCTTACTCTCTCTCTCTTCTGGTTCTTTCAAACTTTTCCTTTCCATGCCATCTTTTTCTACCCTTTGAGTTGGACATAAGAGAACCCTTCTACGACCTTCCCTGACACCGATCCTGTCACTCACTCCTTTTGGTCTTTTCCAAACTCGTCCTTTACATGCCATCTCTTTCTACTCTTTGAGTTAGACATAGACGTATCCTCCTACCACTTTTATCGACATCTACTTCTCTCTCTTTCTTACGCAAGTTCACCTTTGCATGCCCTTATCTTTCTCCAATAAGTACAGAGCATATCAAACATTATAGTTTTCAGAAAAATGGTAATTCATATTACTAAAAATTACAAAAACCTTTGCAAAAAGCAGTTAAATTTTAGGCTGAACAGAATTATTTTTTAACACATTAATTAAATTTTTAGCCAAGCATTTGACCTATCAATCTAAATTGACGAATTTTTAACTAAATTGTTAACCTTTCAACCAAAAAGTTTGATTATAAGGTCCAAAAGATGACTTTTTAACTTAAATAACAGTAAAATTTTTCGTAAAACAAGAAACCATGTCTTCCTCCACAGACATGTTATGAACTCTTATCATGAAAATATATAAGAAATAAAAAATTTACTTTTTGTACAAAGGACACAAGCCACAATAACATTTTATTTAAGAAAATTTTTTGCCTCAATTATACCTACAAATTTTTAAAAAGATAAGTTTTTAATGATACACAGAATATTTCAATTTAAAAAAAAAACATTGTGGGTGATTCTAAACCAATCTATTAAGGTTTTAATTGATTTAAAAATATTAAGCGGGTTTTTTCAATTTCTCGTATTTCTGAAAAATTTTTGCATAATATATTTTTTTGAATGTAATGACCTTAAGTTTTAATTTTTAATTGTTAATATATACCTAAATGAATTTTCATGCACATTTTGTCTAAAATTTTCCATGAAAAGGTAGAAGAAATGAATTTTCAGCAAAAACGATAAATATTCAACCAGCAAAATTATTTTTAAAAAATTAGTTAGACTTCTAACCAAAGAGTTAAACTTTGAATAAAAAAATCGTTAAATTAATTAGAAAGAAACTAATTTTTAACAAAATAATTAATTTTGCAAACAAAAAGTTTTTCACTACAGAAAGAAAAAAAATTTTGCACATTAATTATTCAATTCTTAATCCAAAATGACGAGTTTTCTACAAAAACTGTTAAATTTTTTAACCAAAAACATTGAATTTTCAACCAAATGGTTGAATTTTCTTTAAAAAATTTAATTTTCAAATCCAAAATGAAGAATTTTAAACAAAATAAATCAATTTAAAAAGCCTGATCATGATTTTTCATGAAAAAAGTTAAATTTCCAGCAAAAAGAATAGCTTTCTGAAAAATTGTTAAATTTTCAAAAAAAAAATTAAATTCTTTACCATTTAATAATATTTTCAATAAAAAAAAGGTTAACATCCGACGAAATCTTGTGAAATTAGTTTAAATATTTAGAAATCGAAATCTGTTTCCTCAAATCCCTATGAATCTTTAAAATCTTCTAATCTTTCAAAATTTCCTAAAATTTCTTTCAAATCCCCGAAAATCTTTAAAATCAGTAAAGAATCTCTTAAAAATTTTAAAGTCTCTTGAAGTCCTTTAGAATTCCTTAATATCCCCAAAAAAGTTTGCAAATATTTTTAATTATGTAAAATTCTTTTAAAATGTTTTAAAATTTTTTGACATTTGTGATAATATTTTTTAATTCTTGAAAACTGCTGAAATATTTCTGAATCAGTTAAAATATTTGAGAAACCCTTAAAACCCTATAAAAATAGGTGATTTGAAAAAAAAGACATTTAAAAACATTTTATAGTTTTTTTATTGAATTTTATCATTTGAAAATTTATTATTTAATGTAAAATAATGATATGAATATAATTTAATGAATTTCATTTAAATTTAATTTCTTGTTCAAACGATAAAATGATGAGTTAAAAGTTTGAAAGTTTGAAAATGTTGTATGAGAAATGTGTCTTGTTTTTTGCTATATCTTCAATTGATTGCAAAAAAATATAAAAATTACATTTGCAAAAAAAATTAAATTTTTGGGAATATTTACATATTTTCGAAAAATCACATCTTAAAAAAAATAAAATTTTTAGAAAAAATTACGTTTTCAAGAAAAAAATTTTCTTTAGATCAAAAATTGCTTAGCCCGCATAACGCTGATAGGATGTCTGTCTTTTATTAGCAAAAGCTTTTCAAAAATATGAGACGACAGTTAAAAAGAGAGATCTGTCGGTAGCAGAAGCTACTGTATGGTGAGATCACAGTTACCAACGGAGGAGATGGACGTGGAAGAGCGGGAGGTGGTTAGCGAGTGTGCTAACAGTGTCATTAGCAAAGTTAACGGAAAGAAAATTTTCCATACGCTATAAACAGTAACAGTGCATGGACCGGTGTCGAGAAACGCTTTGAGGAGTAGAAAAAAGCAGAACGGCGGGAGTAAAGGAAGCAAAAAAGTCAGAGAGAGAGAGAGCGTCTAGCGCAAGTCAGGGAGAGGATTTCTCAAAGAGGAAGCGAGATAGCCAAAAGATTCCAGAAAAAAGGGTTTTAAGAAGTCCTTTGAAGAGAAGCAGTAGGACACGCATTTTACCTCTTCAGTAAATGCAGAAAAAGTCAGAAGATTATGTGCTAGAAGTGCTGCTAGGAGCGATCAGAGTACTGAGGGAGGAAAAGAGAGTGACTAAGGAGCAGATCGAAGGTATTAGGAAGGACACAAGGATGAGAGACGAGAAATAGGAAAAGAAGATTAGAGATCTGAGAGAGAGACTTTAAGGATTATAGAGAGAGGTGGTGTCGATAAGATAGGCCAATAAAGTTCGAAAGAAACAGATGGAAGAGGAGATTAGGTACTGGAAGCAAAGGATGAAAAAAAGGCTTGAGAATGTGGGGCGCAGGTCAGGCAAGAATGTAGGCAACAGGGGGGAGAGAGAACAGAAAAGTATTTGGGATAGGGTAAAGAAAATAAAAGAAAAAAAGTGTGAAAGAGCAGGAATAAAGAGAAGAGGGTCTGTAGGGAAAGGATAAGGTAAATGGAATTGAGAATGGAGAAAAGAGAAGAAGGCAGACAGGATGAATAATATTTTGATAAAAGGATTGAAGCTAAAGAGCGAAAAAGAAAGTAAAGGTGTGAAAGCACTGCTAAAGAGCATTCGGAGAGTCAATGGAAAGGTAGGAAAAGTAACGGTTGTGGAGTTAGCAACCTGGGAAAAAAAATTAAAAGTAATGCAAAAAAATAGGATAAAAAATAAAGAGGTTTTGGAGAAGTGGTTAGAGAAAAATGAATGGGACAGAATAGACCCAAAGCTGCCAAGGGGATATAGGTGGAGAAACCAGGAGGCGGACAGATAAAGAAAAAAGAAAGGCTAGTGGAAGAATTATAACAAGAGTTATGGATTAATCAGAGAAGAAGGTTAATAGAAAGAAAAAGAGGTTGGTTGTGCAAATGAGGGCAGTAGAGATAGCAGTGGTAAGGTGTAAGTTAGTGACAGTGTACAATAAGTATTGAATAAAAAGAAATAAAAAAGGGGTGTAAGACTTTATAGGCAAAAGAGAAAAGGGTATGGTGGTACTGGAAAGAAACTTTGATGCGAGGATAGGGAGGAATGTAGTCCCTCATGGGGCAGGAAGAGCTTCAAAATAAAATCAAAGGGTAAGATAATATATAATGGGGGCGAAATTCTGAGATACTGAATGGAGAATCGGGGCCAAGCGATGGCAAATGGTACGATAACAGGGGATGAAGAAAGAGAATACACATATGTAAGTGAGGTAGGGTATCGGTGATAAAATATGTAATCATGATTACGCAAGGGTGGGAGAAGGCAAAAAGATTCGCAGTAAAAGGAAGGGTAGAATCAGACTATCAGACATCAGGGTAGTAGAAATGGAGGGAGAGCGGGGGAAAGCAAAGTGTAGAAGTAGTTTTGGCGCGGAAAGGGAAGTAAACTAGACGAGAAAGGTGATAGAAAAGTATCAGAAGTAATTAGAGGCGGTATGCCTTGAAGGGGAGTCGGTGGAAAAGATATGTCAGGATTTGAAATAGAAAGTGATGGTGCAGATGAAGTGGAAAAAGGAAGCTGCAGAAAAGGAGTATGTAGAAATAAGGTAAGGGTGTGCATCGATGTTTGAGAAGAAAAAGCAGAAAAAGGAGCAAGATCTGAAAGAAGAGTTGAGAAGTGTTAAGGCAGAGGAGGATGTGTAAAAGATGATAGATACCTGTAAAAAGCGTAGAGTGTGGATGAGCAAATAAAGAGGAAGTAAGGAGTAAAGAAAGTCCTTGAACGAAGCATTTCAGGGCTCTCATTCAAGGAAAAAAGAGATAATAGACGTACAAGAACGAGGGAGGCAGAGATGAGAGACTTGAATGACGAAGAGATAGATAAACATATGAAAAAGTTTAAAAGGTCAAAGGCAGCATAGCTAGACAGGGTGGGAAACGGAGCGTGGCTGTTTAGTACACAAGAAATTAGGAAAGTCTTGATGAAGTATTGAAAAAAATATAGAAAGGAAAGAGATTTCCAGGAAGGTAAACAAAGTGGTTAATAGTGCCAGTGTATTAGAAAGAAGATAGAGATGGGCATAAAAAATTATAGAGGGATTACGCTTATAAATACGGCGTATAAAGTATACGCGATTGTGTCGGTGAAAAGGCTGCGAACAGATGTCAAGGCTGAAGGTATATTGCCGGAGACGCAGGCAAGTAAGAGCACTATCGACAATATCTACGTTCTGCAGTACGTAAGGGATAGGTAATTAGCGAAGAAGGGGTCAAAAGTGTACGCGTTTTTCGTGGATCTCGAAGGCGCGTTTCCTTTAGTGGATAGGAAAAGGTTGTGGGAGGCGATAAATTACAGCAGAGTAGAGAGAGGCCTGATCAAGAGGTTAAGGGAGATATATAAAGAGACAAAACATAAAGTCAAAGAAGAGAAGAGGGTTTCGGAGGGATTTTAGATGGATGGGGGGTTGAGGCTAGGGTGTCCGCTCAGCCCAACGCTTTTTGCGATATTAATCGAGGATATGGAAAGTTAGCTGGAGGTCGGAGTGACTAAAGAACTTAGTGTAGAAGGGTTAAATTTTTTTTACTTGCATATGCAGATGACATAGTTTTGCTAGCAAGGAGCGAGGAGACCTTAAAAGAGATGATAAAGAGATTCAGAAGATACCTTGATGAGAATAGGTTAGAGCTGAATGCGGAAAAGTCCAAGGTTATGGTGATTAGAAAAGGAGAGGAAAACAATAAGGGAGGAGAGTGATAGTGGAAGAAAGAGGCGATGCAGGAAGTGAAGGAGTTTTTGTGCCTGGGCTTTTTGTTTCGGAGAAGTAAAGAAGTAAATGGGCAGATGAAATAGAGAGTGATTAAAGCAAATGTAATGATGAATTAGGTGTGGGGGTTAGGAAAGAAGTTATTTGCAGATAATTCAAACAGGAGAAATAAATTTTTTTACTCACTAGTGATGGATGTGCTAATGTATGGAGTAAAGGTGCGGAAGTGAAAGGGAAGTAAAGTGGTAAATAGGACCCATTAGAGGTATGTACAGTCGACACTGTGGTTGGCAAAAAACACGCCCAATTATACTG
>JAUELO010000020.1:835009-845392 GCA_032357855.1 Amphibolips quercusostensackenii
AGAAAAAAGCTCGCCGTAATTTTTTCAAAAAAAATGTTGATCTTAATAATTTTGAAAAGCTGACGTGCTGCAGAGGAATGGAGGCCAGATTCCGATTCAGCACAAAAAACTACTCTGAAAATGACATGTCTCATTCCATAAGCACGTATGTCACATTTCGTTGACTAGTGTGATGGGAGGGAAAGAAAGAAGAAGAAGAAGAAGAGTGGGATAAAAGATGGAAAAGTAGGAGGAAGTGAGGGAAGTTTAAATAAGAAAAATGTAATGAGGTGAGGTGAGAAAAAAAGGAGTAGAAAAAATAACAGTGTAAGAAGTAGAGAAAGTAAAAAATCAGAAGTAGTAAAGAGACGTGGTGGAAAGGAAAAAGATAATGAAAAGTGAGGGAAGTGAGGGAAAATTAGCCAGGTGAGGGGAAATTGGATGTAAAGAAGGTAAAGAATGTGAAGCAGGAAAAGGGACGTAGTGAAAATAACAAAGAGAATAAAAAGTAAAGGAAGTGAGGGGAAATTAGAGAGAGTAAGTAAAAAAAGTATCAAAAAGAAGTGAAATAATATATAGAAAATAAGGAAGAAGTAAGTGGAATAAAATATGGAAAAGTAGGAGAAAGTGCGGGAAGCAAAACTCATGAAAGTGTAAAGAGGAGATGCAAGGAAAGAGGACTGAAAAAATGACAGTATGTAAAAACGAGCAAGAGGATGGAAAGAAAGAGAAGTAAGGGGAAATTAAAGAGGCCAGGGCAAATTGCAAGTAGAGAGAGTCAAAGAAGATGTAGTAGGGAAGGGGTCGTAGTGTAAATGAGGAAGAAGATGAAAAGTGATGAGAGTAAGGTGCATTAGGGAGAGAAAGTAAAAGAAGTAAAAGAAGTAGGGGAAGTTAGTGGAAAAATAGATGGCGAAGTAGGAAGAAGTGAGTGGGGTAAAAAATGGGGAAAAAAGTGGAGAAAGTAAAGAAGGGGAAGTAGTGAAGAGGACGTAGTGGAAACAAGAAAGAGGATGGAAAGTAAGTAAAGTAGGGGGAAAATAAACAGGTTAGAAGAAATTAAAAGCAGTAAAAGTGAAGAAGTAGAAGTAAGGAAGAGGACGTAGTGCAAACAAGGAAAATGATGTCAAGTGAGGGGAGAGCGAAAAAATCATGGAGAGAAAGTAAAAAAAGTAGGAGAAATAAGTGGAATAAGAGATGGGAAATGAGCACATAGTAAGTGGAATAAGAGATAGGGACGTAGACGAAAGTAAGAAAAGCGAAAATGATAAAAGTTTTAAAAGGAGATGCAAGGAAAGGTGAGTAAGGAAAATAACAATATAAGAAGTAGAGAAAGTGAAGAAGAAGTAGTAGAAAAGAGGACATAAAGGAAAAGAGAAGGAGAATGGAAGGTAAGAAAAGTAAGGTGAAATTAGAGAGGACAGGGAAAATTAGAAGTGCAAAGGGTAAAAAAGGTAAGATAGGAAAGAAGATGTAGTAAGATGATGAAAAGAAGAGAAAGTGAGGAGAAACTAACGAGAGGAAGTAACGAGAAGTAAATTGAAGTATGGCAAATTATAAGAAGTAATGGTGGAAAGTGAGTAGAGGAATAGTAGTGGATGCAGGTGGGTAAGAATAATGTAACGGTTAAAGGGGGAAAGATAAAAAACAGAGAGTGCTGACTAGAAAAGTGATAGGAGGGAAAAGTAAAGGAGGAAGGATTTTGTAAAGGGAGATGTAAGGGAAAGGAATCCATAAAAGGAAAGGGAAAACTAGGGGAAGTAGCGGAGCGATGCTATAGCGGGTGTATGTTAAAATATCCTCAGTAACGTCTTAATAAGCTTCAAATTTCTTTTTTGTAGGCGCAACGTCTACTCTGACAAGTCTCTGATAATTCTCATTGTCCCGCTACAAAATTCTTTATTGCTACCCTTAAATTCCCCCTCTGCGTAAAAATACCCAATTATCTTTTGTTCCCGGCTTTTCGGCCTGCCTCCGAGGTAAATTAATTTTTATTGGTAGTATATCTGAAGCCTCTGGAGATGCCTGGATATTTATATTTACTGATTGTTCTTCCGGAAGGAGCGAGAAGGTTGAAGAGCCTCTTTTAAACTATAATGATAGAAATCGCTTGCGATTGGAGATTAAGGAAAAGGAAAAAGAAGAGAAAAAGGAAAAGGAAAGAAAAAGGTAAAGTGCAAAAGAACCGTGTAAATAGAAGGAGAGAAATTAAGATTCGACGAGTCTAGTAAGAACAAGAGGATTGCTAACAAGGGCTTGGGGTGGGAGGGAGACAGGTCGATTAGAGCCCTGAAAGGCGAGATAGAGTCCCGGCAACCACGTTCCGAGGTCTCAGTTTTGCAAACGAACCCTTGCTTTTGCCTTTCTTTCATCCTTCGAAAAGGATCCACAAAAAGGGACGTGCTTTTGTGGTACAGGTATGCTATCCGTATACGTATTACGCAATACGTGATACATACTTCCTTTGTTACTTGAGCATGTTAAGCCAAGTAAAAATCTCAAGAAAATAAATTGAAAATTATTCCGACTTAATCCAATTTAATCCGAAAAAATTCAAACGAATCCAAAGCAAATTTTCAATTGAAATGAATCAGAATTAACCAGGATCCGGAATGATCTAAACCAAAAATCCAATCCGACTGAGTCCGAGTCAACTCGAAGACTGATTCATTCGGATTGAAAATCAATCCGGGATTGGATTGATTTTTATCCATTTGGAATAAAAATTTACTTCGGGTTTGTTCAGATTCATTCGGATGAGATTCTTGGATAAAATCGGATCAAATCGGATTGAGTCGGATTGAATTGGATTTAAACGGATTACTTTTTAGGCATTTTTCAACAAACGAGATTCAAAACTTTTTTTGGCAAGTTCGGATTGATTCGCATTGGCTCGGATACAGATATCAGAATGATTCGGAATAGTTCCGTTTGACCAAATTGTTGGATTTAAGACAGAAAAACAATTTTTTTATATTATTACAATTTTTAACCTAAATAGACGAATTTTTAATGAAATAGTTACAAAAAAAAAGAATTCAACTAAGTTTTTTCATAATTAAAATCTTTTTTTTATTATTAACTATGACCTACATTTTTCGTTAACAATTTATCTTTTATGGCTAAGATACTATCAATTAGTTAAAAATGTAGTTATTTGTAAAAAATCAACGATTATATTTTAAAAAACGAATATTTGTGTTTAAAAATTTGACTATCTTCTTGAAAATTCACCTGTTTTGCAGATTAAACGTAATTCTGACTTGAAGATTTAACAATTTGGTCAACATTTTTTTCTTTTCTCTCTAAAAAATCATTTTTGATTAAAGAGTTAAATAATTTAATAAAAATTTACTTTTACGCCTCAAAGTTTAACAATTTGATGAGATTTTTTCTTTTTTGACTGGAAAATCTTTCTTGGTTAAAATTGAACTTTTTTTTAGAAACTTTTTCTTTTTGAAGTCAAAAATATATATATTTTTTTAAGATTTATAACTGTAGATAAAAATTCATCTCTTCTCACCAGGAAAAAATGAATCTTCACGTTCAAAAAAAAATTTCCTACAAAAAAAAAGAATTTTATTCAGAAAGAATGGATTTGTACCAAAATTGTTTATTTTTCAACAAAAAAAATTTTTAGTTAAAAGAAACAAACACTATCATGTTGTTGCATATTCAAAATAAAAGGTGAATTTTTTACAAAATATTCTTCTTTTTTGTCGCAAAAGATTTTGAGAGTAGAAAGAAAAAAATTTCGAGCAAATTGTTAGATTTTTAAGCAAAAATACAATTAATGAACATAAAAAAATTAAATTTTCGACCTGAAAATACAAATTTTCAAACACGCAGTTTATATTTTTAACTAAAACAGATGATTTTTTCAAACATAAATAGTTAAAAACAATTAACTTAAAAATGTAATTAATTACTTAAGTTTCTTTAGTCTCTATTTTAGATTAAAAATCTTTCTTTTTTAATTGCGAATATTATCAATATATTTTTTTGTTTATTGTTACACAAATAAAAATTAATTGAAAATCGAGGAGTATAAATATCCTCCATTTTATTTAGAAATTTTAAAAATTTCTGGTAATTTCGGAAATTTTATAATTTCACAGGTATTCAAGATGATCAAAAATTTGCTTCATAATAATTATTTTATTATTAATTAAATTATTATATAATTATATTATATATTTATAATTATATATTTATAATTATATTATATAATTAAATTATTAATTAAATTATAATTATAATGATTTATCAGTAATTAATGGTATCTAATTACTCAACGCAAGAGTAGTTTAAATACTATTAGGAAATGCCTAAAAAAGACTTTTTACGGCAGATTTAATGATCATTTTGAATTGCTTATCAAAACAATCTAAATTTTCTTTGATCTACTTTAAAACTTCTTCAAATTTCTAAATTCCTTTTGAAGTGATATCGAGTTCAATACTCTTAAAAACTGCCTTAAAAAGACTTTTTACGGCAGTTTTTATGTCCGTTTAATATTGTGCATCAAAACTGTCGCGATATTTTCGAAATCTCTTTGCTACCCTTCAAATCATTGAAATTTGACTGAAATCTCCTGATATTTTTAAAAATTAACGAAAATAGTTCGATATTACATGAAATTAATCAAAATCCCTTAAAATAACGTGACTTATTTTTAAATCTGCCGAAATTACCAACAATCTTTAAAAATCCTTCAAAATCTTCGTGCTAGTCTAATTGCTGCTTATAAACATTTTTTAATTAAAAATCAAAGCGATAGTAAGTTTGCTACATTTGAAAAATGCCTCAAAAAGTCTTTTAATGGCAGTTTTAATTTTCTTCTGAAATCGTGCATTTAAACTAATGAAATTCCCAAAAATCACTGTTTTATATTAAACATTAAACCAATAGTGAGTTTGTCACTCCTAAAAACTGCTTTAAAAAGACTTTTTACGGCAGTTTCAATGTCCTTAAAAATTGCGCATCAAAACCACTGAAAATGCGGCAATCTCTTGTGTGACCGTAAAATTTTAAAAATTTTCTTAAAATCCTCTTATATCCTATAAAATTTGCGAAAATGGTTCAGTAACACGTGAAATCCATTAAAATTCCTTTCGAATCTCGTGCCTTACTTTTAAATCTCTTAAAATTTTTAACAATCTCATAAAAGCCTTTAAAATCTTCCTTTTCGTTTAATTAATACTCACAATCACTCTTTTTAATTAAACGACAATGCAATAGTAAGTTAGCTATTCCTGGAAACTGCCTTGAAAAGACATTTACGGCAGATCTAATGACCATTTTTTATTGCGTATCAAAATCATGGTCCCATCCCTTCTCACAATCACTCGCTTAATTAAATGTCAACGGGCTAGTGAGTTTACAACTTCTAAAAACGGCCTTAAAAAGACTTTTTACAGCAGTTTGGATGCGCAGTTTAAACTGTCAATAGAAAAATTTTAAATTTCCTGAATTCGTTCTGAATTTCTTAGAATCTTTGCAATTCCATTATAATCTAGTGATATTCTTTAAAATTAGTGAAAGTTCCAGTATCACATAAAATAATTCTTAACACTTTTAGATCTCTTAAAATTTCATACAATCCTTTAAAATCCTTTAAAATCTTCCTTCTATCCCAATCAATATTCACTATCACTCTTTTTAATTAAACGTTAAAGTTATAGTGAGCTTACTACTCCTAGAAACTGACATGAAAATACTTTTTACGGCAGTTTTATTGTCCGTTTGAAATTACGCATCAAAATTATCAAAATTTTCAAAAATCTCTTCAGATCCCTATGAATCTTTGCAATTATATTAAACTTTCATGATGTACTTTAAGATTAGTGAAAATGTTTCAGCATTACGTAAAATCTATCAAAATTCTTTGAAATCCCGTGATTTACTATGAAATCTCTTAAAATTTTTCACAATCCTCTAAAATCATTAAAAATCTTTATGCTAGTTCAACAAATACTCATAATGACTTTTTTTAATTAAACATCAGAGCGATAGTGATTTTGTCAATCTTTCAGAATGCCTTCAAAAGACTTTCTACGGCAGTTCTAATGACCATTCAAAATTGTGCATTAAAACTATTGAAGCTTACAGAAATCTCTTTAGTTTTCTTTGAATCTTCGAAACTCCATTAAAATACACTGATGCCCTTCAAGATTGACGAAAATAGTTTGTTATCACATAAAATCCCTTAAGCTTTCGTGACCATATTTAATTTTCTAAAAATTCCTTACAGTCCTTAAAAATTCTTAAAAATCATGATGCTATTCTAATCACTACTTATAATCACTCTTTTTGATTAAAGATAAAAGCAATATTTAGTTTGCCACTCTTGATAAATGCCTTAAAAATAATTTTTACGGCAGTTTAGATACCCGTGAAAAATCGCGCTTTTAACCTATTGGGATTTTAACAAGTCTCTTTAGTTCCCTTTAAAATTTCTTAATCATAATTAAATCTTCTGATATCCTTTAAGATGTTTAAAAATAGTTTAATATCACATGCAATCCATACAAATTCCTCAAAATCCTGTCACTTAATTAGAATTCCTTAAAATTCCTCACAACAATTTAAAATTTTTGTGCTGGTACAATGCCTTAAAAAGACTTTCTATGGCAATTCTAATGACCATTCAAAATTGTGCATTTAAACTATTAAGGCTGACAGAAATCTCTTTAGTTTTCTTTAAATCTTTGAAATCCCATTAAAATACACTGATGCCCTTCAAGATTGGCGAAAATAGTTTGTAATCACATAAAATCCCTTAAAATTTCGTGACCATATTTAATTCTCTCAAAATTCCTTACAATCCTTAAGAATTCTTAAAAATCATGATGCTATTCTAATCACTACTCATAATCACTCTTTTTGATTAAAGATTAAAGCAATATTTAGTTTGCCACTCTTAATAAATGCCTTAAAAAGACTTTTCACGGCAGTTTAGATATCCGTGAAAAATCGCGCTTTTAACCTATTGGGATTTTGTTAAGCCTCTTTAGTTTTCTTAAAAATTTCGAAATAATAATTAAATCTTCTGATATCCTTGAAAATTGTCAAAAATAGTTTAATATAACATGCAATCCATACAAATTTCTTAAAATTCCGTGACTTAATTAAAATTCCTCAAAATTCCTTACAATCCTTCAAAATCTTTTGTGCTGGTTCAATCGCTTACTCATAATCACTTTTTTTAAATATACATCAAAGCGATAGTGAGTTTGCCACTTCAAAAAATTGTCTTGAAAAGACTTTCTACGGCGTTTTTAATGTTTTTTTAAGATCGCGCATCAAAACTATAACCTTTTTTGCAAATATCTTTGTTTGCTTTAAATCTTCATATTTCCATCAAAACCCTTTTATATTCTTTAAAATTGTCGAAAATAGTTCGGTATCATATGAAATCTGTTGAATTTACTTTAAATCCTGTAAACTGTTTTTAAATCTTTTAAAATTCTTTACAGTACTTCAAAATGCTTTAAAATTTCAAGATATAGTGATATATAGTGTGATATATCGTGAGTTTGCCACTTCTGAAAACTGCATTAAAAAGTCTTTTTACGGCAGAATTAATACTTTTCTTGAAATGCGCATCAAAACCATCGAAATTTCCAAGAATTCCTTCACATCTCTTCAAATCTTTTAAATCGCAATAAAACTCCCTGATATCCTTCAAAATTGGTGAAAATAGTTTGGTATTACATGACATTGCTTAAAATCATTTGAAATGCCACGATTTGCTTTGAAATCTCTTAAAATATCTTATAATCCTCTAAAATTTTTTAAGATCTTTTTGCTGGTCTAATCCCTACTCAGAATATTTTTTTTTCTGATTAAACGTCAACGCAATGGAGATCTTATTACTTCTGGAAACTACGTTAAAAAGACTTTTTATGGCAGTTTCAATGTCCGTTTAAAATTTCGCATCAAAACTATCAAAATTTCCAGAAATTTCTTTAGTTTTCTTCAAATCTTTAAAATTCCATTAAGATCCTCTGACACCCTTTAAAACTGGCTAAAATAGCTCAAAGCGATAGTGAGCTTGCCACTTCTCAAAACTGACCTAAAAAGACTTTTCACGGCAGTTTTAATGTCTGTTTAAAACTGCGCATTAAAAATATAGAAATTTCTGAAAATCTCTCTAGTTTCCTTCAAATCTTCGAAGTCAAATAAAATCCCCTAATGCCCCTTAAAATTGTCGAAAATAGTTCAGCAACACATAAAATCAATCAAAATCCCATGTCTTATTACCAGATCTCTTAAAATTCCTAACAATTCATTAAAATCCTCTCAAATCTCCGTACTCGTGCATTCAATACTCATAATTAATCTTTTTTATTGAACACGGAACTTGATACTCCTTAAAACTGCCTTAAAAAGACTTTTCATGAATGTTTTGATTTCCGTGCAAAATTTTGTACCAAAACTATCGAAATTTCCGAAAATCTCTTTAAATTCTTCAAATCTTCAAAATTTTATTGAAATCCACTGATATCCTTCAGAATTATCGAAAATAGTACGGTATCACCTAAAATCCATCAAAATCCCTCACAATTTCTTCAATGAATTTTAAATATATGAAAGTTCCTTACAATCCTAAAAAATTATTTAAAATTTTCGTGCTCGTCTAATCAATATTCATAATTACTCGTCTTATTTACACACCAAAACGATAACGACTTTTGCACTACTTCATAATGCCTTGAAACGTCTTTTTACGGCAGTTTTTATATCTGTATAAAATTGTGCATTAAATCTATCGATATATTAGTAAATCACACATTATATAAATCACACTTATAATCATTTTTTTAAATTAAACATAAAAGCGATAGTAAGTTTTCCACTTCTGAAAACTGCCCTAAAAAGAGACTTTTTACGGCAGTATCAATGTTTGTTTGGAACTGTGCATCAAAACTATCAAAATTTTTGAAAATCTTTTTGGTCTCTTCAAATATTTGAAATCCATATTAAAATCTGTTGATATCCTTCAAAATTGGTAAAAATAGTTTAGTTTCACATAAAATCCGTCAAAATCCCTTAAAACTCCTTGACTTATTTTGAAAACTCTAAGGACTTCTTATGAATTCTTCACAATTTTTTTTTATCTTTGTGCTGTTTCAATGCCTACTCACAATCAATCTTTTGAATTAAAACTGAAAGCGACAGTGAGCTTACCACTTTTGAAAACTGCCTTAAAAAGACTTTTTAAAGTAGATTTTTTGTGCAATTACAACAGGAAATAAAAAACCTTTAAAAATTTCTGAAATATCTTCAAACCCTTTTAAATCTTTGCTATCACATCAAAATTTCCGAATATTCTTTCAAATTGGTGAAAATATTTCGGTATTACATGGCATTATTTAATATACTTCAAAATCCCATCACTTACTTTAAAATCTCTTAAAATTTCTTATAATACTTTGAGATCCTTTAAAATCTTAGTACTGGTCTAGTCGCTACTCACAATGTCTCTTCTAAATTAAACTACAATTCAATAGTGAGCTACCTAATCCTAAAAACTGCCTTAAAAAGACTTTTTAGAGCAAATTTATTTTCCATTTTAAATTGCGCATTAAAACTTATAAAGTTTCATAAAATTTTTTAAAATTCTTTTTAATCTACAAAATTATATTAAAATTTCCTTATATCCCTTGAAATAGGTGAAAATAGTTTGTTATTACGTGAAATTGTTAAAAATCTTTTGAAATACCGTGACTTGTTTCAAAATCTATTAAAATTTCTTAAAGTCCTTTACAATTTTTTAAAAATCTTTGTCCTTGTTTAATCCCTACTGACAATCACTCTTTTAAATCAAACATTTATGCGATAGTAGGTTAGCCACTCCTTAAAACTGCCTTGAAAAGACTTTTTATAGCAAAATTACTTTTCATTTTGCATTGAAAATTTAAACTTATGAAATAGAATAAAATCTACTTAAATTTATCTTGATCCACGAAATTCTATTACAATTCCCTAATATTCTCAAATTAGTGAAAATAGTTTTTTATCACATGACTTCTCTTAAAATCTTTTGAAATACCGTAATTTATTTTAAAATCTCTGAAAATTTCTTAAAATCCATTAACATTCTTCAAGATCTTTGTCCGAGTCTAATACCTACTTACAATAGCTCTTATAAATTAAACGTCAAGGCAATGGTAAGTTTGATACTCCTAAAAAATGCCTTAAAAAGAATTTCGACTGCAGTTTTAATGCACGTCTGAAATTGCGCATAAAAACTATTAAAATTTTTGGAAATTTTAATAGTTTCATCTAAAACTTCAAAATCTAATTAAAATCTCCCAATATTTTTAAAAATTGGTAGAAATAGTTCGATATTACACGAAATGCATCAAAATTTCTTTAAAACCTCATGTCTTATTTTTG
>JAUELO010000020.1:861380-872641 GCA_032357855.1 Amphibolips quercusostensackenii
ACATGTAGCGAGAAAGAAGAACTGAAGCTCAAAAAAATTATTGACTAGGAGGTGCACTTGGCGGAAAAAAAAGATAGTCAGTCCTCTGGGATCAGTCTCCCCTCTCACCTGTCATGGAATCATATTTAATTTATGATCCTCAAAGGCCTCGCAATATACGAGAAAATACTTACTACTTCTGAAATACGTAAATTCTCCCTCTGATATACTTTTATGATATGGAAATTTCTATATTTACATTGCTTGACAACAAAGAAATCTTACGGAAAAGACACTAGTCTGATCTACTTCCCCAAGTGTCAATATAAAGACTGGCGTTTTCTTTGGAAAAATTAACCAATGCAGGCGACATGTTCTTGCAAAAAGTCTATTCTAGCATATTCTATCCCACCCTATCCTGTCCAGTCGTCTTCTATCCTATCCTTATCCTACCTGTTCCTACCCTATCATATCTCCTCTCCTCTCTACTTCTTTTCTTTACTTTCCTTTACTTTTCTCCCCTCTCATCCCTCATCCCTCTCTCCGCCCTCTCATCTCATCTCCTCTCCTCCCCTCCCCTCCACTCCCCTCTCCTCTCCTCTCCCCTCTTCTCCTCTTCTATCCTCTCCTCCTTTTCTCCCCGTCTCTCTTCTCTTCTTTCCTCTTCTCTCCTTTTTCATCCTATTGTATCCAATCATATTCTAGCCTAGCCTCTTCTTTCTTAGCCTTGTCTACCCTAGCTTAGTCCATCCTCTCCTCTTCTATTCTATTATATCTTAACCTATCCCTGCCTATCCTCTCCTAGCCTCTTCTATCCTATCATTGTCTATCTAATCCCTTCCTATTCTATCATATCTTGTTTTATCCTATACTATACTATCAAATACTCTACCATCCTATTCTTTAGCTCTTCTGTACTTTCATATCCTGTTATCCTTATACTCTTCTATCCTATCCTAACGGAAGCCTAACAAGTAAAATAAAAAGCTTGTTTGTAAATCATTTCAGATATTTTGTATCACACAGTATTTAGAAGTGTATAAGACTGTCCTTAATTAAAGAATTTGCCCAGTCGTTATTTATAGAATTCGTGGTAGTTGTGTAATTAATATGTGCTTCATCGTTTCACTTATTGAGGGCTCACTGTAGACCACAAAAAGAAAAGAGCAAGAGATGAGGTAGAAAACGTAAGATAGGAAGAAATAATCTAGATGTTATAAATAATACAATATGGAGAGGCACTTTTCTTTACTGTCTCCACCCATCCACTCTCTCTTTTCTTTACTCCCCTTTCCTGTCATCATCACTCCATTTTTCTTCTCCCCAAACTCTTCCTATTCATCCTTCCCCACTTCTTAAACTGAACACCTCACTTCCCTTAACAACTAACTTTATGTATTCTTTCTCCACAACCCTCATTATAAATAAGATTCTAAATTTAATTTGGAAATATGAGGGAAAAACTCAATGACTGGGCATGGTTAATATGCAATAAAGTGTAAGAGGAAAGGGCTGCCCTAGACTAGAGTTATTAGAGGGAAGGAAAGGTAGTCCTTGCAGTGAAAAAAGGCAAAGTTAAAAGATTATAAGGGGGTAGGACGGTATTCTCAACATTGTATAAGTTATATGTAGCTGTTTTATCGGCAAATTTAAAGCCAAAAGTTGAGAGAAGAAAGACAAAGTTGTGGACTGAACCCGATATGATTAAATATATTAATATCATGCTTAAAAGATGAAATTAGGAGAATTTAAAGTAAGAGAGTTCAGATGGAAAAAGGAAATATATAAATTGCAGCAGCAGATATAGCAGCGGTAGTAGAGGATGAAGAAGTGGTGGCGAATCAACTAAACAAATATAGAAATACGCAGATAGAAAAAAATGGAATCAAAATGTAAAAAAGTCAGAGATGATTTAGTTTAGCAAGGAGGGAAGGGAAGAATCTAAAAGAAGCAATGTAGTAAAGAGAAATCATGTAAGAGAAATAGGAAAAGAGCGTCAGATTTATTATAACAGATTTATATACAAAATGGGAAAAACAAATTTTAAAAAATCGGAAAAGGAATATTTGATTGCTTGAGACGCTAGTATATCTGTTATTGAGTTAAGGATCAAGAACACGAAGATGAAAAGACATGTAAGAGATTGAGAGGTTAGAAGAAACATTAGTAGGCTGCTAGAGGTAGACTGGAGTATGCTTTTATCCATAGTGAGAAAAGAATCACTAAGGCTAAGTCACGTAATAGAGCTGTTGAGAGGGCATGAATGTTTAACTGAAGCTAAAGAAGAGAAAGGGAACTTAGGGAAGAAATGTCTGAAGAAGGTAGGATAAAGAAGATGGATGACGACATTATTATCGTGATGAAAAGAAGGAAGTTCTTTAGAGGTAGAGATATAGGAGACGTTACGTCTTATATTTTAAGGAGTATGTTAAGAATTGGTAAAAAGAGAATGAAAACATAATGAATAGGAAGATAAAGGACAGTTGAGAAATCAAAATATAGTAAATGGTGTAAGGTGACAAAAAGGAAGAAGCAACAAAGTATTAATAAAAGTAATTCAAAAGAAAAAGATGGACAATAATAGAAAGACTAAGATTAGGAAACGAAGTAAGAGGAAAAAATGTATTGTAAAATAAGAGCGATCAGGAAGTGCAGAATGTGTGAGCGGAAAGAAGAAAAATAGAAGCATATCTGGGTAGGATGCAGTTCACAAACTGTGTAGTTATCAGTGCAGGTAGTCAAATTGGGGTTAATCCATAAATGTGTCTTAAAATGTTCAGTTTTATGACGATTTAAGCAATTAGAAGGGAGGTGAGAAGTAGATGAAAGAATTGTTAAAGAACTAAAAAAAGGGGAAGGGAAGTAGGAGAATAGAAGAGTGGGAGTTAAAAGAGGAGAAGCAGAAAAAAGGTAATTAAACGAGGAGGCGGCGATTGGAGTAGGGAATAGGAAAAGTAAGAAGGAAAAGTTTATTAATGAGGGCAAGTATCGGAAGGGAAGTAGGAGTGAGGTGTAGTGATAAGTTATTGTTTGAGGAGTAGCAGGGTGAGGTGTAGTGACAGAAAGAAGGGTAATGTGTAGTAAAGAAAAGTCTCGATCTTATGTAAAGTGATTGTAAACTGTAAAATTATTAGTGTACGCAGTCAGATTAGCCTGATCGATAAATATGGCCCTGAATGTGAAGTCTTATAATGATTTTATCGATTGATAATTTAAGTGAGAAGTAGATTAAAGAATAAGTAGAAAAGCGAGGAAAGGAGAAGAAAAGTAGGAGAATGGAAGGATGGGAGTTGAGGAATTAGAAGTAGGAAACAGGTAAGCAAGTGAAGGGTGGAACGATTGGAGTAAGTAATTGGGAAAGTTAGGAGACAAAATTCCTTTGAGGAGAAAAAATTGCTTTAATAAGAAAAAATATCGGAGAGAGAGTAGAAGTGAGGTCTAGTGATAAGTAATAGGTTGAGAAGTAGTAGAGTGAGGTGTAGTGACAGGAAGTAGGGTAACATGTGGTAAGACAAAGTGATGGTCATATGTAAAGTGATTGTAGGGAATATATTGAGGAAAGTGATGTTAGGGGAGGGGAAGCAGGGAAAAACTGCTAGGTAAAATATAAGAAAGGAAATTGAAGAAAGTAGAAGTAGGAAGGAGAAAGGAAAGCAAGGGGAACATAGGGTGGTACGCAATGGGTTACGTGAAGAGGAAAATTCGGAGTGAAAAAGTAAAGTAGGAATGATGTAAAAAAAAAAATTAGACAGGGTGTGATGAAAGAGGTAATATTAAGGTGAAGTAAGGGTAGAGAGAGTACAAAACTTGTGTAATGGCAAGTAAAAAAATGCGAGTTAGGAAACTTGAATTATTCAAGGAAGATGGAAAGTGGGGATGGGGCGAGTGGAAGTGAAGGTTGAGGTGTGAGCTTAAAGGAAGCAGAATCCGCAATAGTTAAAAAAGAATAAGTAGACAATTTTTTTTAAATCAAGGGGTGGAAACGGGATTATTAAACACAGAAAGTGAGAAGGAAAAATCAGAATAGGGGTACAAAGCTAAGTTAATTTGAGAAAGTGTGGATTAGATGTGATGAAAAGGAAAATGTTGAGGGAAAGTAAGGTTACGGAAAGTATGAGGAGAAGTATAAGATTAGCAATTTAGGGAGTGAAAGTAGGGAATAGGTGTGAAACCGTAGAAAATAATGTGGTTATGTAAAAAGGGAAAATAAGGAATGTGATTTTAGGAAAGGAGCAGGAAGTAAAGGAAGTGTTAAAGAATGAATAAGAGAGTAAAACAGTAAAGAATGGGGATGTAAGATGTTAAAATTAGGGAAGGAAAGACCTGCGTGTTAAGGGACGTATGAATTAACTTGCTATGAGGGAGTGTAAGTTAGGTGTGACGAAAAAAAGGTGTTGTGGTAAACTAAGAGTGGAGGACGTATGAGATTGAAATTGAGGGTAGTGAAAGTAGAAAGTGTTTGCGTAAGTGTTAGAAAAAATAAGGTTGTGTGACGAGGGAAGTGAGGGATGTGGTGCTGGGGAAGAAGCAGAAGGTGAAGGAAGTAAAGAAGAAAAAAAAGAAAAGTAGGAGAGTAGGGATTGAGAAAAGTAAGATATGAAACTAAAGGTTGGGACTATAAGCGTGGAAGGGTATGTATAGACTTAGTGTTATGGGTTAAGAAATAGACTAATAGAAATAAATTAAAGGGCAGCAAAGTATAGGAGGGAATCAGCGTCCTCATAAGCTACAAAACCCTAAATTTCAAGGTGAATGGCTCTACTTTGATTGGTTTTTTGTAAACAATTTTGTATATTTTATATCCCGCAGTGCGTATTTGGGAGTGTTAACGAATGTTCGGTATCAAAGGATTTGGCTGGCCGTAATTGATTGGATTCGTGTTAGCCGTGTGACAAATACGTCCTCGATCGTTCCACTTATCGAGGTTCTACCGTAAAGCAGGTTTTATTCGGGATTCCCCAACAGAGACCTACGCGCTGTCAACGTTCGGGCTAACAATAGAAACTCGTCGTGCAGTGCCTTTCTCTGTCGGACGATTGTTCAGCAGTGTAGATGAGCGAGATAATCGTGATATAACCGTGAAACACCAAGCACATAATAGTGACAGGACTGAACGTTAATCGCGGTCGAGCGAATATAATACCCGGGCACTTCACTCATCCAGTGCCCCACCTTCGATCGATACGCGCTACGACGGTATAATTGTGTCCAGATTGTTTTTTAAATCTAGGTCAAAGACACTTTTATTTTAAAGTTTTTCATAAAATAATCTTTCTAAAACGCGGAGCTTTTTCAGAATAAATCAATACAACTCTGGAATATCAAGAGCCTTCACACGGACGGACTTTCTTGCATTTCCCTCCTGGAATTTAATTAAAAGTTTTGATTTTGCTAATTGATTTTTCTCCTGTGTACTTACTTTAATAAATATTTGTAGATTTATTTTGCTTTTTTTTAATTAAAGGTTAAATGGGTCGTAGTCGTTTTATTATTATTTGATGTGGTTAGGTAATTTTAATCAAAATGTAAAAAGTAGCTTATTGGGAGTTGCAAAGAGTAGAATTCATTTAGTATTTACTTCTTTACCGAGTTATTTAATTTTTTTAACTATAATTTTATTTCTAGGAGACAAGAAAATTTTTAGTGACAAAATTCTTTTCAGTGACAAAAATACACTGGGAAAGAAATCGCCATGTGCAGGGAATGAAATTAAAAATTATGAACTGAAAGTTCACTTTTTTTCTAATTTTGATTTCTGGGTCTTGATGATTTTTTTGCTAGTGCATTTTTTGTTACTAGAAATTTTTAAAAATTAAAAAAAATTTTACTATTTATAAAAAAATAATGTCTAAAAACAAGGGCAAATTAAAGAAAAATAATTTTTAGAAAACGATTTACTAAACGCCGCAAAAATCCGAAAGATTTTTTCATCTCCCATATATGGGTAAAAAAAATAAATTTAAAATAATTTTGAAAACCTTGTGAAAAAGGAATTTTTTTAAATTTTGTTCGAGCGCGTGTAATGAAGCTGGATATCTATCAGTCCTAACATAAATAATTCAAATAATAATAATGAAAATAGTTATTACAAAAATAGTGAGAAAACTGTTGATAGTAAATAAATAAGGTTAATTCATAAAAAAAATTCTTCGAAGTATGGAGTTGAACATAAAATACTGAAAAGATTTTTCGCAGACAGAAAATTGCTGTAGAATCAATGTTTGTTTCTCTTGAATAGTACCTACCCAATTTTCTTTATTTGTGTGCACACACTTTGTAGGTAATTTTCGAATGGGAATTGGCACACATTCTTAGAATCAATATCATATTTTCACAAATGCTAGCACAAAAAAATAAATAGTGAAAAATATTCACGATAGAATTCTTTCGTAAATAAATAATGCTTAAATAAAGAAGAATTATACAATTAAAAAATAATTTTTCTTTTTACAAACATAAATATATATATATCAGGCATTAACAAATTTTAGAATATTGAAAAAATTTCCTGATGTTTTTATTGTTTTTTTTGTATCTTAAGTGTATTTAATACTCCATGAAAATCACATTAGTAGTATCTTTAGGTGACAAAGCTTGTCCAGCCTGTCGACCCCAATTTTCCTCCCTTATCCATCTTAGTGACAGGTTTTACTGTTTAATAGGAGGGAAGGATACTTACAATTGAAAAACACAAAATATTTTTTAAAAAAATTTATATTGTAATTTACACTCAAAGACAAATACTGACTTACTATTATTTTATAATTTATTATTATTTTTGCCTCAGACTTTTTTTAAATAAAAATAAACAAAATGACTACAATACTTTTCAATTTCTAAGTATCTCTTATTTAAAATAATAATTTCAATCAAATAATAAAAAAAAAAGATTAAGAAAAATATTTTTGATAATTAACGAAAATCGATATCTAGACTTCAGACTTAATACCATTTAAAAAATGTAGTTTGCTATTTGTATGAAGTCTTGGATTTTTTATTTCACTGTTTGGTATATTCACATTCAAAAACTACTTTTATTGTTACAAACAAATTCACAAATATCACATTTTTAAAAATAGACAATTTTTATTTACTTAAGCGGGAAATTGGTCTTTTTGGGTAGAAAAGTAACTTTTTTATTGAAAATTCAAATTTCCTATTTGCAAATTCAACTTTTTTTGCAGAAAATTCACCTGTATGTCTTGAAATATAAAAAACTTTGGTTAATTTTTCCTCTCCTAATTGAAGAATTTTTTGCTTGAAAATTTATCTCTTGTTGAGAATTCGTATTTTCTTGGAATTCAACTGTTTTCATTAAAAATTAAAATCTTGTTGAGTTAAAATATCAACCAAAAAATTTTATTGAGAATTTATCCTTTTTAGTTAAAATTTTGGATAACTGTCAAAAAAAAAAAATTTTTTCTTGTCGAAGATTCATAATTTTATTTTAAAATTAATCCCTTACGTTGAAAATTTAATTACTTCATTAATTTTTTGTAGGTGAACATTAATGTTTGCAATAAAAATTAAGTAAAAATTTATTTTTTAAATATTCATCATTTTTAGTTCTAGATCAAACAATTTGGTTAAAAATTCCTCTTTTTTAATTGAAAACTAAACTATTGGGTATATAATTTATCTCTTTTTTTAAATTTAATAATTTTTTTGAAGATTTGTCTTGTTTTGTTAAAAATTTATCTGTTTGTTTACAAATTCATTTCTTTGGTTAAAAATTCTGTTGAAATTTTTTTTTTCGTTACAGATTTATCCTTTTACTTGGAAATTTATCTGTTATGTTGAAAATTTAACAAATTTGTAGAAATCCGAGTTTTTATAGTTAAAAATTAATTTTTTTTATGGAAATTGATTTATATTATTTATAGTCAAGAAATTTATCTTCCTTTAGTTGAATATTTCACGGTTTGAATTGAAAATTTATTTATTTTTTCATTTAAAAAACTTAACAATTTTTGTTAAGAATTTATGTATTTTGTTTCTGTTCGTGCCTGTTCTGAAAATTGAATTATTTCGTTAATTTTTTTCATTTCAAAATTAATTTTTGCACTAGAAATTTGATAATTTAATTTTTTTTAAATTGCTCATTTTCGGTTGGAAATTAAACAATTTGTTTCAAAATTTTACTTTGTTATTTCAAAATTCATTTATTTTGTTAAAGATTTGTCTTTTATGTTGAAACATCCATTCTAGACCTGAACATTGCTTTATTAGAGTTTTTGTTGAAAACTTCACTGTTTCGAAAATTTACCTTTTTTAGTTAAGAACTTAAATATTTGGTTTAAAATTCATGTATTTTTGGTCGAAATTCATTCTTTTTGTTAAAAATTGCATTAATTTGTTAAAAAATTTGTTTACGTATTAATTTTTGCACTGCAAACTTGACAATTCTACTTTTAGGAATTGCTGGTTAAAAATTAATAGTTTTGGTGAAAAATTAAAAAACGCTAAAAGTTAAACCTGTGTTTTAAATTTCCATTTTTTAAAAAGATTGATCATTTTAATTTAAAATTCATCTTCTTGGATGAAAATTTGAATATTTTGTCAAAATTAATTTTTTGTGTTACACATTAATTTCTTGAGTAAATATTGATTTATTTTATTCTTAGTTGAAAATTGATTTTTTTTTGTTTAAAATGAACCTGTTTGTTTTAAAAATTTATCTTTCTTAGTTTAAAACTAAAATTTTTGGTTTAAAACTAATTCGTTTAGATAAAAATTCATTTATTTAGTAGAAAATTAAATTATTGTGTTAAAAAAAATTTTCAGTTAAAAATTTATTTTCGCTTCAAAAATTTAATAATTTTATTTTTTTAACATCTTTTATTTTTAGTTAAATATCAAACTATTTAGTGGAAAATTTTTTATCATTAGTTGAAGATTTGAATTGTCGTTTGATAGTTTATTTTTTTCCTTAAAAAGTTCATGAATTCTTTTGAAAATTTATTTTTTAGGTTAGGCACTAATTTCTTAATTCAACATTAATTTATTACATTTTCTGTTGAAAATTAAATTATTTGGTTGAAAATTTTTTTCTTAGTTTAAAAATCAATTAATTTGGTTTAAAATTGGTCTTTTCTGATCATAAATTAATTCTTGATTTAAACACTGATTTGTTACACTTTTGGTTACAAAATTTTAGGTTCTTTTAAAAACCTATCTTTTTGAGTTAGAACTCAAATATTGTATTTAAGACTTAAGCATTTTTGCAACACATTGTCCTTTTTGCTCAGCATTTAATTATTTAAAAAAAAATTTTTTTTTCATGTAAACATTAATTTTTGCACTGAAAATTTTAAAATTTTATTTTTAGAAATTGATAATTGATGTTTTCTGTTTTTAATTAACAAATGCACGTATTTTGTCAAACGTTTTTTTTTTGGTGAAAATTAATCTTCTTGGTTGACAATTTATATTTTCAGTGCAAAATTAAAAAAGATTCAAAGTTAAACTCCTCCCTTAAAATTCCATTTCTTAAAAAGATTAATCATTTAATTTAAAAATATAACTTCTTGGATAAAAACTATAATATTTGGTTAGAAATGAAATTTTTTTCACACAATAATTTATAAACGAAACATTGATTTATTCTATTTTTAATTAAAAATTGATTCTTTTTTTTAATTCAACTGTTTGGTTTAGAAATTTATCTTTTCCAGTTGAGAAATTATTTATTTGATTTAAAACTCATGCATTTTGTTTGAATTTTTTTTCCTAAATTGCAGATTATATCATTTTGTAGCGAAAAAAAAATTGTTTGGTTAACATCAATTTTTGCACTTAAAATTTTTACCAACTTCATTTTTGTGAAATTTTTCATTTTAAGTTAAATATTTAAATGTTTAGTTCAAAATTTTCATTTTTAGTTGTTAGTTAACCTTGTCGATTGATAATTTATCTTTTTTCTCAAAAAATTTATTGATCCTCTTGAAAATTCGTTATTTAGGTTAGGCGTGAGATGTTTAACTAAAAACTAATTTATGACGTTTTTAGTTAGAAATTTCACTGTTTGGTTTAAAAATTTATATTTTCCAGTCAAAAACTCAAATTTTTTTTTTTAAATTTATGTATTTTGTTAGAAATTCATCCCTTTTATTAAAAATTGAATTATGTAAACAAAAAAATTTTTTAATATATATTTTTTTCACTGAAATTATAACAATTCCAGTTTTAGCAAATTTATAATTTTAAGTTAAAAATTATTAAATTTAGTTGAAAATTTCTCTTTTCTGTTTAAAGATTGAACTATTTATTTTATAATTTTCCTTGTCTATTTCAAAATTCTTGTCTTTTCTTGAAAATGTGTCTTTTTTTGTTCAACATTTATTTTTAAACTGAACATTGCTTTATTCCATTGTTAGTTAAAACTTAATTTTTTTCGGTTGTAAATTTAATTGTTCAACCCTCAAATTCCAAATTTTCCAGATCATTTCTTGTTTTAGAAGTATTATGTCAAAGATGACTAAACAAATATAAAAATAACTAATTATTTTTGAAAAGCAACTTGCTTATTTCAAGTAGATGATTTAAGTAATTTAAATTGCAGAACTTTTACAAGAACCAACAAACTCTAAAAACGAAATGAAAAATTAGAGCCAATTCAATTAATCTTCAACTCCTTTACCCAATTTATCTTTTCATACCCTTATGTAAATCCTCTTTTAGAGAATGTACACACAAGAGAATATTTGATTAACCAATTTGTCTAATTCTGACCGAGAAAGGTCAGACAAACGTAATTAGTAGAGGTCGTTCGCGAACTGAAAACGGTTTCGCAGCCCATGAAACTCTATTTTTCGAGCAAAAAGCTGAACATGAAAAAAAAGCATCAACTCTCTTGTTTCTCTCGTCGAAAGTCTTTTTCCTTCCTCCTCGGACTCACCCTTCATTTTACCCGGTGGTGTTAGTATTTATGGCTTGGAGAAACCACAGCTAGGGGAAAGCTGCTCAGCAGGGTGGAAACGACCACCGAACCCACGAACCGTTTCTTACAACGACATCCAGTGTTCACTTTCATCCCCTCTTCTTACACGTACGAGGTAGATACTTGAGGAGAGGAAAAAAGAAAAAGTGAAAAAAAGAACAGACTGCAACTCGAACTTGCTTGAGCTAAAAGCCTTAATCGTTGTTTTTACTTCCTTACTTTTGGAAGAAAGGAATTACTGCATCCGCGGCTGGCCGCTGACTTCGGGGTAAGTTTGTGGCGCTCCGAGGAACATTTCGTCTTCGTTCACTTCTTCTCTATTCTTCACCTTCTTCAGCTCTTA
>JAUELO010000020.1:943893-969970 GCA_032357855.1 Amphibolips quercusostensackenii
GGGGGGTTGATAATAATCCACAGCCTGAAGTCAGAACAAAAAATTCATCCGGGCACAAAATTCAATTCAAGAAAAATCGTTTTGACCTTTAGGTGACCTTGAAAATTGACCTAAAGGTCTTGATGGTCAAGATGATGTACACCTCAACATTTCATCAACTTTTGCGAAGCATCTTAAACCTTTGTTTACCCGGAAAAACCAAGACAATTTAACAAAAGGGCATCCGGTCGCTTCTCAGACATGTGACCTTAATTTTTTACCTTTCCAAGGTCACAAAAACCATTTTTCTACAAGTCATTTTTGACGTGAAATTTCCCGCTTTTTTCAAATCTGCAGTAAAAACTAGGGGTTCTCATTTAAGAAGAGAGTCTTACCCCTATTTGCCTTGAAAATTGACATCAAGGTCAAAATTGATAGTACAGTCAAATGTCCCCCTCGGTCCTGATCAACCTACGTCGAAACCATTTATTTGTAGATAAAGTATTTTAGATGATATTTAAGATTATCATTTAAAATAGATCATTGTGCATATTGATTAATCTGTTCACAACATAAATAGCAATTAACAAAGCCATTCAAGTAATTTTACTTAATTTTTTTTTTAGTTTTTGTTGTAAGAGTGTTAATCACACAAAAAATACATGAATTGTGCTTTATAATATAGCAGTGAGCTGGCGCTACTAAATGACACTATTTAACACTCATCTACTATGCATAATAGAAAATAATATTATATTACGCATGGTAATCATTCTTTAAAAAAATTTATTATTTACTTAATTGTTTGCGATCAGTAAACGACATCGATTACTTAAATACATTTTACGTATTAAACAGATTTAATTCGTTTAATTTTCTGGAAAAAGTGAGAACAAAAAAATGAGAGCAGCCCAAATAAGCAGTTGCATAATGTTGATTTTTATTGTATACACAATTAAGTTATTACTTTAATTTGAGATAAAATTTTGATTTATTAGAAGATAGAATGATAATTATTTTCTTGCAGCTTTTCAAGACAGTGGGTTCACATGCTTCATGAAGATAAGTCTTCTGCTGACCACAGGCACATGATATTATCTACCCGATCAATATATATTTTGCTAAATTTTTATTTCAACCGTTATGATAGGTTTTAGCATTGTGAATATAATAACTTGAGCTTTGTTTAGATTTACTTTTGTTTCCGATTTATTAAAATACCTATGTAATATGTTAGCAGCGTTTTGTAGCACATCATTGATAGTATCAATTCTGTATGCTGATGAAAACACTTATTATCATCGACAAAAGCTTCTCTGTTTAACAGTTTGGTTTAGAAAAATTGTTTAAATAGTTGATGAATGATTATAATACAAAAAGATCCTTTATGGCACTCCTGCATAAGCAGATTCACATCGAGATTTCACGTTTTGACTACAACATTACCTTCATTCTAATGTAGGAATAGAAGCTGTCTATCAATACTAGCAGATTACTTTACTCATTCACAAAACATAACTGAAATAAAGAATCGTATTTAAGTTTAAGAAAGCTTTCAACCTCATAATGGATATTCCCTTTTCTTAAATTAATCAAAATTTGGTGTCTGTAGATTAAGAAACTACTGATGTCAAACTTCAGGCAATAGAACCGTAATGATAGTATCTATTCTGTATGCTGATGTGAACAATGTCTTATTATCATTAGCCAATCATGCTTTGTTAAGTAGTTTGGTTTAGGAACATTGTTTGAATAAGTAACAAATAATTAGAATACGATGAGCATCATTTATGGTACTTTTGCATAAGCAGCTTCACATTCAGATTTTACATTTTGACATCAACATAGATTACTCTCATTCTAATGTAGAAATACAAGCTGTCTATCTCTACTAGCAGATTACTCAACTCATTCAAAAAACATAGCTAGAATGAAAAATTGTATTTTAAATTGTGATACCTTCCAACTTTATGACATGGATATTTCCTTCTCTCAAATTATTTTCAATTTGATTTCCATAAATCGATAAACCACTGATGTCAAACTTTAGGCAATCGAAAAAGGTTTCATCAAACACCAGTGTCACAAAGCTTCAGAACATCAATTTTTAACATTTGTTTTTAAAAATATTAGCTTAGCTCCATCACATTTAACAGAATTGGTTTTATATAACTTAAACCAAAAATTCTGTAACCACTCAACATCTTTGCCCCGTGGAAAAATTAAAATGTTGGGAATATATGCATCTGCTTCGAATTTGGAATACATTCTGCAAACTCGAAATAATTATTGATGATGTAATATTGTTTCAAAACCTTTTTTGCAAAGACCAGTCAATTAAATAATTTTGAGTTCGTTCGTTTCCGTATTACCGAACGGGTACGAAACTCAGTTGGTTATTGATCATGAGGCAAATTCCTCATTGGACAAGACGGAAAACGGATGCCAGGCAGCAATCTTGCCACACCTGGTTCCACCCGCTTTATTCCAATCTGGGAATCGTTTTTTTTTCATCACTAAAGAAGGGTCGGAAAGTTCGAAGGTCTTTCTGTTGCTTCCACTCCCACTTTTTTTAGCTTTTATATAATCCCTTTATCCACATTCTTTTAGGTGATATCGCTTTTTTTATAAGGTTACTCTAACCATAGAAATTTCGGAATGCCGCATAATTATACAAAATTAAAAGAAAAAGTTTCAAACCTGAAATATTTTTGCAAATGAATGCCATCTTTGAGTTCCAATGTAAAACTTATATTACTACAAAAATGTTGTTTTGCGTAGCATCTATTGCCTTGAACAATAGAAAAAAATCGAGGACCATTCTTTTGATAATAGAAGCCGGAAAAGCTAAAGCATGCTAAGTCTAATCATCATAATTTTACGAAAAACCTTTCTAGAGGAAAAAATTTACAACTGACTGAGTTATTAACTTTTATGTGAATGTAAGTGAATTAGTTTAATAGAAATTGTGTGAAAAAACAAATGGCGCTGTATGTGCATGTTATAATCTAATGCAAATGCTTTTCCTGGTATTGAAAATAAAAATAGCACAAAAATTATTAAAAAAGTATTATTACAAAGAATTATTATTACTAGAAAACATTAATGTTTTTATTTCTTGTGTAAAAATACCATTATATAATACAAAGAAGGAAAATTTGTATCATTGCTATCGCATTTTTCAATTTCGATAATATCTTGAATGTTGAATACTTGTCGAAATTCTATAATGATTGTCAAATTATTTTTGATTTTGTTTAAAATTTCAAAACATTAAAAAAAAATTAAATACTGAATTTTAGAGTACAGAATCTTTAAATTTGATGTTTTTCTGAAAAAGGCGTAATAAAGCAAGAAAGTATGATTTTTGAAAGAAAAACAGGTTTTTCAAAAAGTGGACTTATAACCGTTAAGTTTTCCCTGCTTGAAATAAGAAATTTGAACAGAATGATTTCCTACAAAAGTTGTCGGATTTTGTATTAAAAGAATATTTAACAAAATAATACATATTTTTAACACAAATAATTTTCTAACAGTAGCAACTCGATTTTCAAACAAAGAGAATAATTTTTAACTGAAATGATGAATCTTTAATTGGCATATTTAATCTTTCAGTTTAAGATAACACTTTTCATTCAACAAATGAATATTCACCTGAAAAACTTTTGTTCCTTTCTAAAAGTGTTTTCTATTTTCATAAAATTTTTATGATCAATTGTTCCATTTTTATGATTTGCAAGTGTTAAATTTGATGATAATAATAATATACATTAAAAATGTTTATATTTTCAAATAATAAGATTGAAAAAAATAGTATGTTGTTTATTTCTGAACATTTAAAAGCAAAAATTATTTTACTTTTTAAATTTTTAATTGAAGATTTTTCAATATTGAAGATGTACAAATTAAAATTCTTAAAGAATTATGTTAAAGATAATACTACAAGAGTTTCCGATCCCAAATCCACCAAATTAGAAAAATTGAAAATAAAAATTATTAATTCTAAATAATTTTTCATCAATTTTATAGATATATTAATTTTGAAACTTAAGACTTGCATAATTTGTAATTGTATGATAATAAAATAAAATTAAAAACTCTTAAATTTAAAAGACTCACAATTTGACTTATTATAATTTTGAAGAGTTACAATTACAATTTTTTGAATTATCGGAATATGAGATCAAAAATTATTCATTTTTAAAGATTTATATTTTATGCAATTTTAAACATTTTTTCGTTGCAGTTATATTTTAAAAATTTGCCATTAAAATTTTTTAATTTTTAGTGCTTGGCAATAACAAATTTATTTATTTGAGATATTCATAATTAAATATTTATTAACTTATTCTCAATACTTAATACACCTATTTAATTTGATATATTATTTTAATTTTAATTCATAAATAGTTTAATTTATTTCAATTAAATTATTTTATAAATTGAATTGATTAGATTTGCTTATTTATTAAACTTGAAAATGATGTAATTTGAAACTCTTCAAAAATATTAGGTTCAATTCTAAACATTTGAAATAGAAAATTCTCATATTTGATTAGCAATTGAAGTTTCTCTAATTTTAAGGGTCTGAAAATGAAAAATTAAAAAATTTGGTTTATGTTTAAAATCAAAAGTTAAGAGTTTTGAATTCCTTATCTTCTAACTTAAGGATATTTCAAATGTGAATTATTAAAATTACAGAATTGTTTATTGTCAACCATAAAACTTAAATAATTTCAAATTTCAAAAGTTCCAAATCAAAGCTTTTCAATTTTCAAGATTTAAATTTAAAATTCCCTAATTTTTAAAAGTTGAAATTATAAATTTTTTTAATTAAAAAATATTGAATTAAAATTATTATTTAAAAATATAAAAATGAAATTAAAAACCACCCTAAATTTTTTTTTCGAAAAATTTAAAGATTTGCTTTTCTTACAATTTGCACAATTACAAATCCCTAATGTACTGCATTTGTGATTCTGGTATTATCATTTCTTTTATTTATTCTTTAATTTATTCAATTTTTAATTAATTTTCATCTGAATATTCAATTTATTGCTTATTTATTCTTTATAAGGTATTACTTAATTTTGACAATATAATACTAATTATATATATATATTTAATTTAAATCAATTTTTTTATAAAAATAATGTATAATTATATTGTATAATTTATAATACAATTAATTTATATTTTTTGTTAATTAATTATTCAATTTTTCTTATATTTGAATTATTATTCTTCAATGTATTCTTCCATTGTTAAGCTTATTAACTGAAGATTCATTAATTTTCAATTTTTATGCTTCAACACGATATTTAAAACAATTTCATTAACCAAAAGACGAATTTTTCATAAAACAGGTAATATTACGAGCCAAAAATTTAAACCTATAACCAAAAAAAACATTTTAAAAAAATTGTATTTTTGAATAAATGATTCTCTTTTTTAAAAAATATATATTTAAAACTAAATTGTTAAATTTTTCACCAAATTGGTAAATATTCTAAAATAAAATCACCTTTTACCAGAATGATTGAGATTTTAATCCAAAGAATGTATTTCCTACAAAATATTCAAAATTTATAACCAAAAATGTTGAATTTTAACCAAAAAAAGTATACTTTCATCAAATTACTTAAACTTTGAAATAAATGATTTTATTTTTAACAAAACGGCTAATTTTAAGCTAAGTATTTTAATTTTCTACTAGTCAGTTAAAATTGAAACAAAAAAGATTAATATTTAACCAAATAATCAAATTAATACCCAGAAATTGAACATTAAATTAACGGGATAGTTCAATTTTTAAATCTATGATTTCGATTTTCAATTCAAAAGCTTATTCTAAACTAAGCAGTTTAATTTTCTACTAAGTAGTTGAATTTTAAACCAAAAATTTTAATTTTTTGCAAAATAATTGAATTTCCAACCATAAGGATGAATTTCCTAAACATAATTGAAATTTCAAAACAAAAATTTGAACTTTCAGCAACATAAAAACTCTAACCAAATAATGAAATTTGCAAATAAATGATTTTATTTTTAACAAGAAAACTAATCCACAACTGAACAGTTCAATTTTCTACCATTAAGTTTAATTCTTAACGAAAAAGATTAATTTGTAACCAAATAATTGGATTCCAATTCAAAAGGATTAATTTACTGCGAAAAATTCAATTTTCAAGCCAAAAGTTTTGACTGTTAACAGAAGAAAAACGTTTAATATTTTCCCTAGTTGTTGAATTTACATTCAAAAAGTTTAACTTCACACAAAATAATTAAATTTTTCAACCAAAAAGATGAATTTTGTACAAAAAACACAAAAAAAGTCGAAAAAGTTCAAACTATATAAAAATTGAATGTTTACATTTTCATCTGAGAATATTATTTTTCAAAAAATAAACAATCAAAGTAGTTGAATTTTCAACGATAGCGATGATTTTTAAACTAAAATGATAAATCTTAACAAAAATTTTTAAAAATTTCAGCACTTAATCAGAAAGTTCAATTTTAAAACAAAAAGATAAATTGTAAACGAAAAATAGAATAGTAAAATTTTCAGTATAAAAAATTAATTTTCAATCGACAATGAAACAAATTTTTGAGAAAATAGTTAAATTTTTAACAGAAGATGAATTAAAAAAAATTTAACTAATTTAACTTGTAATCAATTGGTCCATTTTTTCACCAAAACATATAATATTTTAACAAAGTAGTTTCCTTTTTAACAAAATAATGAAATTTTTAAATAAATAGTAGAATTCTCAAACGGGAGAGATGATTTCTGAAGTAGAAATATAATGATGAATTTGTCAACCGAAAAAGAACTTCTGCTATTAATGTGTGGAATTTCTTATTAAGTAATATTAATTTAGTTAAAAATTACCAGAAGAGACGAGAAATTCTCACAAGAGGTGGGGGGTAAGTAAAAAACCACTGAAAATAAGGTCGCATAGTAATTTTTGAATTTCAGTCTATGTTTCGTGGGTTCTCGAGGAAGAGTGAAGAGAAAGAATAGAAAAGAAGAAAAAGGTTTTAGGGAAAGAGATGAAAAAGAGGATCATAACAAGGGAAGAAATGTTCAAGGCATGCAATAAATAGGGGAAGTATTCAAAAGAGTGAAGAAGAAAGAGAGAAAGTGAGGTAAAGATGTTAGGAAAAGAGATAAGGAAAAGGACTCAAGAAAGAGGAATTAAGGTTGTTGTATTATGAATAATGAAAAAGAAAAAAAAACTAATAATAAACATCAGAGTATAAATAGGAGAGAAGTAGTCAGAGTTATGGAAAAAGGAAGTATTTGAAATTGAGTGAAGAAGAAGGGTAGGTAAAAAAAAAGATGGTAGGAAGAGATAAGAAAGAGAAGGGTGACAAAGGATGAAATATTCAGGGTATTTAATAGAAAGAGAGAGTATTTGAAAAAGAGTGAAAAGGAGAAATAGGAAAGAAGGAAAAGATGGAAGGGAAAGAGATGGGAAAGTTAACTATAACAGGGGAAGAAATATTTAAGGTATTATGAATAATAAAGAATAGAAAAGCAACTCGTAATATGCATTAGACTATGAAGAGGAGAGAAGCAGTTCGAGTTATTAAAAAAGGAAGTATTTGAGAAAGATTGGAGAGAAAAGGTAGGCAAGAAGAAAAAAATGTTAACTTAAGATATGGGAAAGAGGACCATAACAACGAAAGAAATATTTAAGGTGTTAGAAATAATAAAAAAGATGAAAATGCACATGACGATGTGCACTAAGTATGGAGAGGAGAAGGGTTGTCAGAGTTATCGAAAGAGGAAGTATTCAAGAAAAAGTGGAGATAAAATATAGGAAAGAAGGTCAAGATAATAGGAAAAAAAAGAGAAAGAGGGACATAAAAAGGGAAAAAATATTTAAGGCTTTTAGAAATCATAAAAGATAAATAAGCACATGATAATGTCTACTAATGTATTAGGAGGAGGGAGGTGGTCGAAATTATGGAAAGAGAAAGTATCCGATAAAGAGTAAAGAAAAAATATGATAGAAAAAGAAATAAGGAATATGACTATAACAAGGAAAGAAATATTTAAGGCTTGTAGGAATTATAAGAGACGGAGAGCGCCTGGTGATCTGCATTAAAGTATAGAGAGGAGAGGAATGGTCAGAGTTTTTAAAAAAGAGGATGTATTCAAGAAAGGGTGAAAAGAAATAATGAAAAAGAAGAAAAATATAAAAAGCAAAGAGGTAAGAAAAAGGAAAATTAAAAGGAAAAAAATATTCAAATATTTAATATTCAATGTTCAATAAAGTGCATTAGATTATGTAGAGGAAAGGTATTGTCAGAGTTATCAAAAGAAAGAGTATTTGAGCTAAAGTAATGGAAAGGAAGGAAAATAGGAAAATATTGTAGAGAAAGAAATGAGAAAAAAGATTATAGCAACGAAAGAAATAATGAAGGTATTAGTAATAATGAATGATGAAAAAGCACCTGGTAATCTGCATTTAAGTATAAAGGAGAGGGGTGGTCAGAGTTATGGAAAAGGTAAGTATTTCAGGAAAAGTAAAATAAAAGAGAGAAAAGGATACAAAAATTAGAGTGAAAGAGTTTAAGAAGAGGACCATAACGAGGGAAATAATATGTCGATTTTAAGGAATCATGAAAGATGCAAAAGCACCTGAAAATGTGCATTAGAGTATAAAGAGGAAAGAGGTGGTCAAAGTCATTGTAAAAGGAAGCATCTAATGTAGAGTGAAGAGGAAATATAGAAAAGAAAAAAAAGATATTAGAGAAAGAGATGAGGAAAAGGACCACAACAAGGGAAGACATATTTAAGGTATTCAATGGAAGGAGGAAGTATTGAAAAAAAGTTAAAATGAAAAATAGAAATAAAGGGAAAGATCGTAGAGAAAGGGATAAAAAAGAGGACTATAACAAGAAAAGAGATATTGAAGGTCCTAGAAATATTAAAAAATGTCGAGACAACTGGTAATATGCATTTAAGTTTAGACAGGAAAGGGGTATTCACAGTTATGGAAAGAGGAAGTTTTCGAGGAGAGAGAATTGAAAAGGTAGTCAGAGAAAAATTTTTTGAAGATGAAAGAAAAAAAGCAAAGAAAGATTGATAAAATAAACTTTATAGAAAGAAAGGAGGAAGTTCGTAAATGCTAGCGACATAAGAGAGGGGACTAAAGTAAACTATGAATATACATATGGTGAGGGGAAGAATGCAAAGGGATAAATTAAGTATTGGAGCGAGTAAGAGGATATGGAAGTTCAAGACAAAGCTAAGAAAGTGTGAAAAAAATAAATTTGCGGAAAAGTGTTTAAAAGGGATAGAAGAAAGGAAAGGAAGAGCTAGAATTAACAAGATAAGAAGGTAGGATCGAACTATTTATTGCTAAAGATATAAGAGAGGGGACTGGGGTAAGCTACTAAAAATTGAAAAAAAAAGGGACATGGAAAGAAAATTAATAAAAGGTGAGAAGTAATTGAGGAGTCAGAGTATTATAAATAGTAGAAGATAATAAAAAGAAAGAAGTAGTTTTCAAGTTTATACAAGTTATAAAACTTTCAATATTATGACATTTCTCTCCAATCGGAAAACTTTTTCGTCTGTTCCATAACCGAGAATTTTGAGATCATAGTTCACCCAAGAAAATTGAAACTTATAAGACTGTCTCATGTCTGGTATAATATAAAGCCATGAAGTCTAAGGAATTTTAGAGAAGATGAATTATTAATCTTTAATGAAACTTTAAGCTCTGCGTCTCAAATTGTATATTTAATCTTTTACGTTTGAGGATTTACAATATTGCTTATTGTACCTTAGTATTAAACAGAATTAGTTTCAGCAGCGTGAGAATATGCAAAATTGTGGTAGAGGTAGTCGACGGATTATGCTAATGTAGTCGGCTTTAAGCTCAAGAGCATTTTCTAGACTGAAAGTGTCTCTTGAATAAATATGGAAACCCCTGATTGAAAGTCAAATTTTTTCTAACAATAATTTTAAAGCAACTTCATGCAATATAATATTATTTATTTTTATGTTATATATTTTGTTAGTGAATGAAATAAAAAAGGGAAAAGGGAAGAGGAAAGGGAAACGGGAAAGGGTAAATTTAAAAGGGAAAATTTAGAAAGGAAAAAAGGGAAGAAGAAAGGGGGATGGAAAAGTGAAATGAAGAAAGGAAGACAGGAAACCGTAGAGGGGAAAGGGAAAGGGAAATAATGAAAAAGGCAAAAGGGAACGGGATAAGGAAAGAGAACATGAAACAAGAAAATTCAAAAGGCAAATGTGATCAGAAAAAAGGAAAAGGAAAAATGAAAAAGGCAAAAGGAAAAGAGGAAACGAAAAAAAGGAAAGTGAAAAGGGAAGCCGAAAACCGTGAAAGGAAAAAGGAAAAAGTAAAAAGGGTTGAGGGAAAGGAGAGGAAAGAGAAAAAGGAAAGGAAAAGGGGAAAATGCAAGAGGCAAATTTAAAAATAGAAAAAGGAAATTAAACAGGAAAAGGGAAAGGAAAAAGCGAAAAGGAAAAAGCGAAAGAGGCAAATAAAAGAGAAAAGGAAAACCGGAAACTGTAAAAGGGAAAAGCAAAAGAAAAAAGAGAAGACGGAAAAGTTAAAGGAAAGGAATGGAAATGGGAAAGAAAAAGAAAAGGAAAAAAGAAAAAGGAAAAGGTGAAGAAAAAAGAACAGGAAAAACATGAAAACTTACTGAAACACAAAAAATCCTAATCAAATAGTAGCATTTTGAACTAATAAGATATTTTCTACCATAAAGAATAAATTTTCACGAAATTCATACATTGTTAACCAAATAGTTTAATTTTTAACCAGAAAGATGACATTTTCATCTAAGGAAATGCATTTTTAAATAAAAGAAACGAATTTTCAACAAGTTTAAAATTTTCAATAATGAATGATTTTTTGGTCAATGAAGAAAAAAAATTGAATCAAAAATATTAAATTTTAAAACCAAGAAAAAAAGTTTTTACAAATCTGTTCAATTTTTCACCAAAAGGATTAAGTTTCTACCAAAACAATGTTGTTCAAAATAACCGACATTCGATGAAAATTGAAAACATAAAGGAGAAGTTTTTTTTGAATAAAATCAAACTCTTTGGATAACAATTTTTTCTCTTTATTGATTGAAAAATCATTATTAGTTGAAAATTAATCTGTTTTAATTGAAGATTTAAGTATTTTGTTGAAAATTTGTTTTATTTGCTTCAACTTAACTCTCCTTTATTAAAAAAATTAAAATATTTTTTGGTTGAAAATTCACATGTTTGGTTTAAAAATCGTCTTTTTGGTAGAAAATAAATACTTTTGGAAAAAAATGTAACTTTTTGATCAAAATTGATGTATTTTCTTGAAAAATTATGTTCTTTAATGTAAAATTAATCTTTTTAAAAGAAATGCAACGGTTTGTGAAAAATTCGTATTTTTTGATTGAGGATTTATCAATTTTGTTGAAAATTAATTTTTCTCATTACATTCTAATGATTCCTATTTTAAATTATTTTTTTCGTTTTAAGCATGAACTATCACATTTTTCGCTTAAAATAAATCTTTCTAAATTAAAAATTAAAGTTTTCGTTTGAAAATTGAACTAGTTTATAAGAAGAATAATTTTTTCGTTAAAGATTTATAATTTTTGTTTGAATTTTTTTTTGTTGGAAATAAATTTTTGAAATTGAAAATTTGACTATTTTATTGAAGAATCGACTATTTTCCAAAAAATTTCTATTTTTATTGAAAATTAAGTTTTTTAAATAAAAATTTGTCAATTTCATTTCTGGTTGAAAATTTACCTTCTTTGGTATAAAAGCTTAACTTTTTGCTGAAAATTGAACAAATTTCTTACAAACTTATTTTTGTCGTTGTTGGACTTTGTTGATTTTAGTTAAATTTCCTGTGCAAAATTTCTTATTTGAATAGAAATTAATTTTTTCAAATGAAAATTGAACCAATTTCTTACAAACTAAATTTTTTCGCTTATAGGTTCATTTTTTTTGTTTGTTTTTTGTTGTGTTGAAACTTAGTTTTTTTTAATTTAAAATTTTACTATCTTGGTGAAAATTCGACTAATTTGTAGAAAATTTACTTGTGTTGCAGAAAATTTCTTTTTTTAAATAAAAAATGAGTGCCTTAAATAAAGTTTTATGTATTCTATTTCTGTTTTAATATGTTAAGTGTTAATTTTTTTTATTTATTGAAGAATACAAGAATTATTTTTTATATTAAACTGGTCTAGCGAAATATATAAATAAAATGATTACAAAAAAAAAATTATAACAGTATTCTTTTACCAAAATGAAGAAATTTAGTATTTTTTTTTCAAATTTTATTGCTTTGTTAAAAATTTAACAATTTTTTTAGAAAGTAATATTTTTTGGTTAAAAATTCCACTCTTTTATTGAAAATTCGTCCTTTTAGTTTTCGTGGTTTAAGAATATTTTTTTTTCAATTGAAAAATAAACATTTCCATTTTTGGAAATTTCTTTTTGCTTTGAAATTCAACTGGTTGATGAAAAATATATTATGTTCTAACTTCGTATTTTTGGTAAAAAATTATTTCTTTTGGTAGAAATTATGACTATTTTGTTAAACATTCGTATTTTTTTGTCGTAAATAAATGTTTCGCTAAAAAATTCGACTGTCTGTTTAAAAATTATCTGTTCTAATGGAAGATTTGAGTACTTTGTTAGAAATTCGTCTTATTTTTTTAAACTGTTTTTTATTGGAAATTAAAAAAATATTCGTTTGATAAATTAAATTACCTTGTTGAAAATTCGTCTTTTTGATAGAAAATTATTCTTCTTAGTATACAATAAAAATATTTGGTTAAAAATTGTATTTTTTTGTAGCAAATTAACTTTTTTTGTTACGAATTTTACTATTTGAATAAAAATTAATGTGTTCTGGTTGAGGATTAAGCTTTTGTTTTGAAAATTCTTTTTTCCTGTTTTTGTTATTGTAACTAATTTTAATTTAAAATCAATTTTTTTGTTGAAATATCAGCTATCAGAATTTTTCGTGAAAATTTACTTTTTGCATAAAAAATATAATTTCTTTTTTAAAATAAAGTAATTTTGTCAAAACTTATTTGATTTGTTAAAGATTCATAATTTAAGTTAAAAATTTGTTATAGGTTGAAACCTAATTTTTTTAACTAAAGATTTTACTATTTTCGTATAAATTTTTGGTAAGAAATTACCTTTTTTAAGATTCATATTTTTTCTTGCAAACTTATTTTTTTTGTCGAAATTTATTTTGAGACAGCTTCAACTCTTTCGTTCTTGAAAATTCGTTTTTTTTTTTGGTTCAATTTGAACGTTTTTGATTTAAAATTAAAATTCCTTTTTTTTAAATATCAGCTATGACATTTTTCGTTAGATATTCATCTTTTTATCAGGAAAAATTTAACTGCGTACATGAAAATTTAAATATTTGGTAGAAAAATTAACTTTTTGCATAAAATTCGTTTTTTCAAAATAAAAATTTGATTTTTTGACTAAAAGATATTAACTATTTATTTCTGGATAAAAATCTATCTTTGTTGTTTTGATAATTTGAATCTATGCTTAAAAATAAAACTGATTTCTTGAAAGTTATTCTTTTTATTTTAGTCTAATTTTTTTACCCAGAAATTTCACAATTTTGATAGAAAATTGAATGTTTAATTAAAAAATGAACTCCTTTTTTTGGAAAATCGGACTTTTTTGTTTAAAATTCAATTGCTTTGTAGAAAATTAGCCTTTTTGTGTTAAAAATCTAACAGTTCAGTGAAAAATTCAAATTCCTTGTAAACAATTTAACTATATGGTTGACAGTTTATGCAGTTTATAAAAAATTTTTATTTTTGGGTAGAAAATCAATCTTTTTGGTTGAAAATTAAACTATTTGGTTAAAAAATTATGCATTTTGTTAAAAATGTACTTTTTTGGTAGAAAATTAATTTTCTTTGTTAAAGATTCAACCACTTGCTTTAAAATTATCGTATTTTTTAAAAATTTATCTTTTATGTACAAAATGAATCTCTTTGGTTTAAAATAAATCTTTTTAGTCAAAAGTTCAACTTTTAGTTAAAAAATTCAATTGTTTTGCAAAAGACTCTTCTTTTTACATTATGTATTAAACATTTTTAATAATTAAGTAAGATTTCCTCGCCCTTCTCCATTAATAAATTCACGAAAGAAAATTCAGTCGACAAAAATTAATAAAGATATAGGGGGGGGGGGAAGTTACGCACCCTCAAAGTTTTTTTATTTTCTATTTCTAAATAATCATTTAAAAATTATTATTAAAATTGAATTTATTTAATAGGAATAAATCAAATTTCAGAAAGACTCGCGAATTCTCACACCTGAATGTGACTCAGGTGTCTCTAACCCCTTCAATGTTATTATCTTATTACGATAGTGTAAAGTCTAGTACCGGCGACCCGTTCTTTGTTTAACGAGATTACCGTAATACTGAGAAGCCCCTTTCAGAAGTCTGGTTTCCACTAGACAAATGACAGGGATCTTCGATGTATAATCCACCTGATTGTGAGTATATTTTGAGTTTTTTTTTAGACAAGCTAAAAACTTTGAAAATTAGAAATTTTTTTTATAAAATTACAAAAAAAATAATTCGAAAATTCCAATTTTTAATAATTACCTTGGTGGACAAATTTTCACAAAAAAGTCCAAAAAAAAAAGAACAATTTTTACAAAAATCTACGAATGAATGCAATACATTACAACAAAAATTACAGAAGATTACAACTTTTTCAGAACGTAACTTCTTTCGGGACGGGAGTAGTTGAAAAAAAACAGGCAACCGTACGACCACATGACGAGACAGAGTCTATATTGAGAAATCTCTCTGTCTCTCTATTACTTTCTCATTTTTCCTTGCCTTTTTGCCGGTTACCCTTTTCCCTTGCCCCTTTTATATTTGCATAATTTTCTCTTTTCCCTTCCCTATTTCCCGTATTCCTCTCTCATTTCCCCATATCCGTTTCCCGTTTCCCTTTTTCCTTTCCTTTTTTTCATTTCCCTTTTCCCGTTTCCCTGTCCCCTTTCCCAGTTTCCGTTTCTGTTTCCGTTTCCGTTCGCCTTTTCCTTTTATATTTTCCCTAACATTTTTTCCTTTCCTCTTTTCTCCCTGTTCTAATCTTCTTCTTTTGTGGCGATTCGCAAGGGATCTAAAGAATTCTCTTTGATATTCTTTCGCTGCATTTTTTTTCTATTACTAGGACAAATTTTGTACACTTTTTGTGTACTCATGTATTTTATTGTAGTTTTGATTTCCTACATGAATTCACAAAATAGTAAAACCACAAGAATTTAGTACTAGAAAAATCTAGAGAAATTTACAGATTTTGCAGCTAAAAACTTGTTATATTTTTCAGCAGGGTCAAGATAAAAAAATCTCTCTTTCCCTCTATTACTTTTTTCTTGTCCTGTGCCCTTCTTCATTATAACTTTTCTCTTTCTTTTTCTTCTTCTACCTTTCCTTTACCCTTTTCTCTTCTTCTTTTTCCCTTTTTTTCATTTCTTGCTTCACTTTGCCTTTTCACCCTTCCCCTTCTTCTCTTTTTATTTTTTATTTAAGTCTCCCTTTTGTTCGTCGATTTGCAATAACTTTTTAAACATATCACTTCAATACCCGATCCTCTCCTTCTCTTTCTGTGTCTCTCTCTGCACTGTCTTTTCTATTATTAGGACGAATTTTGTGCTTTTTTTGTATATTCTTGTATTTTATCGTAGTTTTAAATTTTAAAAATAATTTACAATCAAGTCCAGCTACAACAATTTACAACTACAAAGATCTAGACAAATTTACAGGTTTTTCAGTCAAAAAGTTGTTTTTTTTCGGCAGGGTCTGGATTGAAAAGTCTCTCTGCTCATCCCTCACTTTTCCCTTTCGCCTTCCCTTTTTTACTGTTTATCTCTTCCTGGTTTTCCTTTTCTTTGTCCCCTTTTTTTCTTGTTTATTTGAAAATTCTTTTTTTCTCCTTTTCTCTTTCCGCTTCCCGTTTTTTCTGCTATCCATTCTCCTTTTCCCTTTTTTTCTTTCCATTTTCAATTTTCCCTCCTTCCCTTTCACCCTTGACATTTTTTTCACTTGTTTTCTTTTTCTTTTTCCCTTTACCCTTTTTCCTATTTTGTATTAAAGTCTCTATCTTATACGGCGATTCTTAATTGCTCTAAAATTTTTTTTTAATACCCCTTTTTTCCCCATCTCTCTGCACTCTTTTCTCTATTATTGAGACAAATTTTGTACTTCTTTCGTTAAACATTTTCGAAATCAAGAAATTTCTCTGTCTCTTTCTCTCTCTCTCTTTAACTTTCCACTTTTCTTTTCACCCTTTTCCCTTTCTAATTTTAAATAGCCGCTTCTCCTTGTCTCTTCTTCCTTTCTCTTTTCCTGTTTCTCCTTCTTTCTTTTCCATTTCACATTTACCTTTTACCCTTTCTCCATTCCCCACTTTCCCTTTTTATGTTCCATTTTCTCTTCTCTCCTTTTCCCTTAACCTTTTCTTATTTTCTCCTTTTTTTGGTCCTTTTTTCCCCCTTTACTTCCCCTTTTTTTCTTTTCGTTTTCCACTTTTTTCTATACTAATGTTTCCATTTCATGCAGCAATTCGCAATTTTTCTAAAAACCACTTTTTAGTAGCCTCCTCCCCTCCCCATCTCTCTGCACTCTCTTCTTTATTAATGGGACGAATTTTGTACTTTTTTTGGTATATTTTTGTACTTTATTGCGGTCTTAATTTTCTACAAGAATGTACAAATATTGAAACAAGAAATTACAACTACAAAAATTCAAAACTACGAAAAAATTGAGCAATTTATAGGTATGGCAGGCAAAAAGTTGTTCTTTTTCGGCAGGACCTAAATGAAGAAATCTCTCTGTCTCCTTCTTTCTCTCTTTTACTTTACATTTTTCCCTTTACTCTTTTTCTTTTTCTATTACAAATCTCTTCTTTTTCCTTTCTCTTTTCCCGTTTCCCGAGTTTCCTTTCCCATTCTCTATTTACCTTCTCCCCTTTCTTTGTTCCCCATATTCCCTTTTCATTTTCCATTTTTTCTTCTCCTCTTCCCCTTCACCCTTTCTAATTTTCTTCTTTATTATTTCCTCTTTCATATTTTCCCCTTTCCTATTTTCCCTTACCCATTTCACTTCTCCTTTTTGCCTTTTCTCCTTTTTTCTGTACCCAAATCTCCCTTTTATTCGGCGATTCGCAGTTGCTCTAAAAACTTTTTAATACTAACCTTCCTCTCATTTCTGTATTTTATTGTAGAGTTAATTTCCTACATGAATTTGAAATAAATTACAACTACAAAAATTTACAACGACAAAAACTTTAAAAATTTATAAGTTTTCCAGACAAAAAGTTTTTTTTTCGGCAGGACCTAAATCGAGAAATATCTCTGTCTCTCTCAAACTTTCAACTTTTCTTCTTCCCCTTACCTATTTCAAATTCCATCTTTACCTCTTCTCTTTTCCCTTTACCCCTTTTTTGTTTTTCCTTTTTTCCCTCTCGACTTCTAATTTACCTTCCTCCTTCCTTTTCCCTCAATTTCTTCATTCCAGTTTTCCTTCTCCCGTTCCAATTTCCCCCCTTTTCATTTCCCCCTTTCTCTCTGCATTTGCTTTTTCTCCTTTTAATTTTCCTTTTTTCCTTTTCTCTTTCCTCCTTGTCTATATTTTAGACTTCCTTTTGTTCGGCGATTCGCAATAGATCTAAAAAGTTATTTTCAATACCCCCCCCCCTCTCTCTGTGCACTCTCTTTCCTATGATTAGAACGAATTTTGTACATTTTTTTTGTTATTTCTGTATTTTTTTCTTCTTTAATTTACTCTGCAAATTCCCTAGAAATTACAACTACAAAAAATTTACAACTAAAAAAAACTGAAGGAATCTGCCAATTTTTGCAGACACAAAGTTGTTCTTTTTCGGCAGGACCTATATCAAGAAATCTTCTTGTCTCTCTCTTAGTTTTCTCTTTACCCTTTTCTCTTTTTTTCTTTAAATTGCCTCTTTCACTTTTCCTTTTCATTCTCATTTTTCATTTCCCTTTTCCTTTTTCCTTTTTTCTTTTTCCTTTTCTTTTTTGTTTTCATTTTTTCTTTTCTTTTTTCTTTTTCTTTTCCTTTTTCTTTTCCTCTTTCTGAATTCCCGTCTCCAGCTTTTCCCTTTCCATTTCCTATTTCTTCTTTTTCCTTTCTTTCTTTGTTTTATCCATTCTCTTTTCTCACCGTTCTCCTTTTTTATTTCCCCTTTTACTTTTTCCAGCTAGGTAAGTGTGAAGAAGAGAAAGGAGAGAAAGAAGAAGTTGAATAAAAATGGGGAGCAAAGAGTACGCAAAGAAAAGAAAAAAAATGTTACATATAAGGAGAGAGGAGGAAAAATATAGAAGGGGTAGGTTTAAACGGCTGAATTAACGTCTTGATAGGCTGCAAAACCTACAAAGATAAATTTTCATCAAAAATAGTTAAATTTTCAATCAAATAACTTATTTATCAACCAAAAAATTAAAAATATGAAGTTTCAAACGAATGGGATGGATTTTACACCAACTAGTTACATTTTAAGCCTAATATTTTAATTTTTAACATAAAAAGGAGAGATAAAGTAAAGAAAATGTTTGGAAGATTGAGAAGGTTGTGAGAGAAAGTAAGGGGTGTGCTAGTACCGCAGCACAAGCAAGCAGAATAGGGGAAGTGATGACTAGAAAGGGAAAGTAGGGGAAGAAAAGTGTAAAGTGAGAAGAGGTAAAAGGAGAGGAGGCAGCAGTAAGGAAGGAGGAGGAGAGAGTTAGCTAGAAAAGCGAGATAAGTAGAAAGTAGAGGAGGATGAAGTTAGGAAAGGATGGGGAAGCAAAGGGTAAAGTTATGGGAGAGAAAGAAAGAGAGAGAGTTGTAGAACGTATAGGGAGAGGGGAGGAAAAGTATGGGAGAGGTAGTTTCAAACGACTTAATTAAAGTCTTAATCGGTTAAGAAACCTACAAGGATAAATTTGCAGCCAAATTGTTGAGTAGAAGAGGCAAAGTGATGTCTGGAGAGGAGAAGTATGGTATGGGACTGTTAGGCATAGAAGAAAGAAGAGGGGGGAAGTAGAGGGGCAATTAGAGGTGGAAGTAAAGGGGCAAGAGAGTAGGAAATAGAGAAGGAAAGTAGAGAGGGAGTTGAAGGGGAAGAAATTAGAAACTAGGGGAAGGATAGTGATTGTAAGGAAAGTGAGGAAAAGGTGAAGTAGTAGAGAAGAAAGAAGTAAAAAAAGAGTGAAGAAGCGAAGCGTGAATTAAGAAGAGATAGAGTGTAGAAAAAAGTATTGGCAGAGAGGAGAAAAAGCACAAGAGAGAGAGGTTTTAATGACCTAACTAACATTCGAGAGGAAAATTTTCGCCGCTAAATCTCATTTTCGGAAACTTTTCGGTTTTCCCGATTTCCCGATCAAGTTGACCACCTGGTAACATTGTATGCAAATTATAAGTTTCTGAACACCATAACGTCATTAAAGTATGAGATCCTGAATCAAGTTGTATACGTCTACAGCTCTCATCCATCATCGAAAATGAAATTGCAATTTATTATGGCTCAGCGTCAGATTGCGTCGACATCTCTAATACGATCAGGGGCACATGGTTGGTTAATAAGTTTATAATAAGCGTGTAATAATGTTAGGTATATGTTCCCGTCTAGAAAGCCTCTTCAGTCAATTTATCTTTTTAACTTTATCGTGACTGAAACACTGTTTTAATGCAAAAATGCAACATTTAGCTAAGAATGATCGCTAAATTTGGGGACACATTTTTAGCCATCAGTTTTTGTACCCATCTCCTTCATTATATAACAAGTAGTAAAACAATGGCTTATTCCCTTTTCTGAAATCTGGATCGACAATTTTTCTGTCTTTCTCATACACAGTGTCTATAACTTTCCTTCTTATTTAAGTCTTTCTTTTCTGCAGCGATTTGCAATTGCTGTAAGGGCTTCTCTTTGATACCCTCACTACAGCCACGCTGTGAAAATTGTTCTTTTTTGATAGAAAATTGATCTTCTTGATTGAGGATTCTCCAATTGTTAATAAAAATTTTTTAAAAATGTATTTTTTTTTTAAACAAATTTATGAATGAAAGTTTGAGATTGTCAATGTTTAGCTCATTAAAATTAATAGATTTTGTATGAAATGTGAGAGAAATGAATGTTTCATGACCATTAATTCAAAGTAGATGCTTTTTGGTAATTGCTTAATCAATTTTTGCAAACAAATTCACAGTTTAGCGTCCTTTAATAAATCAAGGACGGGAAATAGAGGCGTCGATGGGAAACAAGAAGGGAATAATCAAAGGAAATAAGGGTAGAAGAGTGATGGAAAATGAGGGTAGGGAAGGTAAGAGAAGTTAGGCCACTTGAATTAGAAGAAACATAGGAAGTATCAGTGTAGGAAGTAAAAGAAGATGTAAGGCGGGAAAGTTGGGGTATGGGTAAAAGTAATTAAGGGACAGTATGATATTATACAGGTAAGTATTGAAAGGGGAGCAAGGGCCAGGGAAGGGATGTGAGAAAATGGTAATGTTAGATGGGGAAGTGTGGGGAGGAAGAATTAAAGAAGGAAGAAAAAAGGAAATAGAAATGTTAATGTTATATTTAAAAAGTTGAAAAACGGGAATAAGAGGAAGAAGAATTTAAAGAATAGAGGGGAAACAAAGGTTGAAGTATGAAGAGGAAAGGAAGGAGAACGAGAAGGAAAGCATAGCTATTGGAGTCTAATCAGAAGAATCATAGTCTTAGAAAATATTGAAAGGAGAAGAGGGCGTAAGGGTTTGAAAAATTTAAGTGATAAGAAAAGTGGTTTTAATAAAAAATATAAGTAAATGTTTAAAATAAGGTAAAAACGGCAAAGCTCGAAAGGAAAGAAAAGAGATTGTTCTCGAAGGAGTTGACACTTTATTGAATCGCAATAAAAAAGGAGAAGAGTAAAGGGCAGCTGTGGAGAGTTGGTTTTGCTGCAGTATGAGAAAATAGAGATTCACTCGACTTGAAGCACAGTTAGCGGCTAACAAAAGCAACTTGTCGTAGAGTTACTTTAAGCGAATAGCCGTCAGCCATATTTGTTTGCCATGATCGTCACTTCCTATTTGTAGTACATCAACGATAACACAGATCTCCAGTTGCTTGCTTACTTTGAAATCGATTTCCATTTTCTTTTTCTGTTTTAAATTTGTTTTCACATTCCTTGACTAGTAATTTTCTTTTTCTTTTTTTGAGTCTGTTATCATTCTCTAGTTTATCTCATTTCTCATCGCTAAGTCTTGTAATGTTCAGCTTTCTTTTATGCACTTTTTCCTTTTATTTGTCGGCTGCTTAGATTTCATCAGCCTACCACGCATCACATCGCATTCTTCCGACAACCGCAGTACCACACACTTTAGCCGCACTCTCAACAAATACATTTAATACAATATTTTGAATCAGTAACATTTATTTTCAAGATATTTTCTATTGAAACTCTGGAAATTTTCCGAAATTGAAATATGCACGTTAACTCTACTTGCATATTTCAAATGAAAAAATTGTTCAGGATGACACATTAGGGTGAAATGTATTTATTAACTAATATTCGTATTTATTTTATTTATTTATTTATTATTTATTTATAACTAATATTCGTAATTAATATTTGTAACTAATATTATCAACTATTAATAGTTGATATTTCAATTAAAAAAGATAATATTTTTATAAAGAGTAATTAATTTTTGCACATTATTTAAACACACTCGAATGATTTCTATAATTCGTAAAATTTTTAAAAATTGGAACATATACTCAAGTATTTTCCGAGTTTTTCCTAAATTTCTCTTAAACTTACCTGAATATTTTCTAAAATTTCGTAATTTTTCAAAATTGAACATTTATGCTTTTAAATCATCTACATAATAATTCCAAAGAATTTTAAAAGACTATAATCCCTAATTCATGACATTATAAGCAAAAATATTTTCTTTCTCAAAAAAAAAATTAGTTTTTAAAAAAATAGTTTAATTTTAAACGAGAACGATTACTTTTATACGAAAAAAGATGTATTGTTTGAAAATTATTATAGTCTTCAAACCAAAATGGAGTATTGAAATTTCGGTTAAGAAAATCGTTACATTTTTAAACAGAAGGATGAATTTCTAACCAAGAAAGATGAATCATAAACAAAAAATGTAATAGTTAATACTTCAACAAAATAAGATTGTGAATTTAAGTATAAAATAGTGAAATGCAGCCAGAAAAATTAAAATCCAATATAGTATTAAAAACCTTAATTAAAATAAATAAACTTTCAAGCGAACAATTAGCATTTTTAATGTAAAAACGTAAATTTTCTACCGAAAGAGATAAATAAAAAAAAAACAATTTTTTAACAAGATTATCGAATTTTTAAGCAAGAAAGGTTTTTTAGTAATAGCAGAAACCAAATTCAACCAAATTATTGAGTTTGCAATCCATAAAAATGTATTTTTTACAAAAGTGTTCTAGTTTTGACCACAAAAGACGAATTTCCACCAAATTGTTAAATTTGTAAACCAATTCAGAATTGTTCAAATTTTAATTGTAAAGAATTAATTCGCAACGAAATCGTTGTATTTTAAACCAAGAAACACAAATTACCTACCAAACGGATTAATTTTCAATTAAGAATACAAATATTCAACCAAAAATAGAGTAGTTCAAATTGCAATAAAAAAAATAGTTTTGAACAAAATAGTGAAGTTTTTAAACAAAGAGTTGAACTTTGCATTAAAAGGATGAATTTCCAAGACAAAAAAATTACTTTTCAAACAAGCAATACAACTTTAAACAAAGCAGTTGGATAATTAAACAAAAAATACTTAAATTTTAAAATCAAGTATAACTAAATGCAACAAAACAGATGAATTTGAAAAAAAATTCGAAAACAAAGTTAAATTCTTAACAAGGCAAGATTCTGAAGTTGATAAAGAGAAATAATTAACGAAAATTTAGAACCAATAGGACAAATTTTCTACTAATGGGTTTGATTTGCACTTAAATCGCTGGAATTTTTTAACAAATTATTTTATTTTTCAATTGAAAATTTTGATTTTTCAACATAAATTTAATAGTTTGCATTTTAGTTTAAAAAATAGTTTTAAACAAAATAGATACATATTTAACCAAAGAGAGGAATTTTCAACTAAAATGATGAATCCTTAAAAAAAAATTCATTTTCTTTAGAGTATTTCAACTTTCAATCAATTAGTTGAATTTTTAAATAAAAAGGTGAAGTTTCAGAAAAAAGTGCTCGAGCTGATATTTTAGCTAAAAAATATTTTAATTTTTACTCAAAAGCGGCTGAATTTATAATGAAAAGACAAATGTTTAACAAAATTATTGAATCCTAAAGCAAAACAGATTAATGTTCAACAAAACAGTTAAATCTTATTTTAAAGATAGAATTTCTAATAAGCAATACATTTCTGAACAACTAAATGAATTTCCACAAAAAAAAAGACGAATTTATAACACAAAAGTTTAATTTGTAACCAACAAAGAGTTTTCATTCGAGAGACAAAAATATATTAAACGAATTGTTGAGTTTTAAAGCCTAGAAGAAAAATTTTCTACAAAACTGTAAAATGTTAAGCTAAAAAAGATGAATTTTAACAAAAGCAAATATTGTCAGTCAAATACTTGAATTTCTAACTGAAAAATGTCAATTTTCATTCAAAATTGTAATAGGTCTATTTCTAGAAGAAAAAATATTTTCGACGAAAAAAAATTAGTTTGAAAAAAACAGTTTGATTCTTAACCAAAAAGATCAATTTTTAACCAAAATGATGCATCTTGAATAAAAAAAAAAAAATTTAACGAAGCAGTAATACTGACAACAAAGTCGTTACACTAAACCAAAAAATATGACATTTCAACGGAAAATGTCATAATTTATATTTGAAAAAAATAATTTGAAATTAAAAGCAGTTAAATGAAACAAAAAAAAAGAATTTTTATCAAGATAATTAAATCACTGAATTAAGAAAATTAATTTTTAACCAAACAGTAGCATTAAGAACCAGAAAATATGAAGAAAAATAAGAAAAAGTAATGTTTCTCCTATAGGAAATAATTTTTATTGAAGAAGTGAATTTTTAACAAAATAAATAAATTTTGAACCAAATCACGGTAACTGATTTAGTGATAGTGGAGAACGAAGTGAAGGAGGTCAAGAAAAACATGGGAGTGAAGGTTAAAAAGACTAGAATAGGGGATTGGTCATTAGAATAAGAACAATTCATGAAAAATGTTAAGAATATTATAATGAGAAAGAGAAATCAAAAGAAAAGAGATAAGCATAATGATCGGAGAAATAAAAAGTGTGTTAGAAGGCAGAGGCAAAAAAGAAGTTAGTGAAAGAGGGAAGAGGTGGATGAGGTAAGGATTGTATTGCAAAGAAGAAGGATGTAAAAAAGTAATTAGGAAAATAAAGAAAAAGGAAAAATAGTGGAGGAGAATAAGGAATAAAAAAATCAGTATTCTGAGATGTGTTATAAAAAAGGCGAGGAACATAAAAGATTAAAAAAAGAGAAGAAGAGGCTAGCACTAAACAAGACGTTTAGAAGGGCATAGTCAATAAAGAGACAAAAGCAGTAAAGAGTACAAGAGTAAAGAGTAAGAAGACTAAAGAGAAAGAAAGAAAAGCTCGAACCATGATATTTAAATAGTAGAGAAAAAAATATTTTATGGATTTGCCAGGAGGGGTAGAGAAGAGAGGAAAGGAGGAAAACGAAGACGAGGAAGAAGACATAACGAGGAAAGGAAACTCTAAATGAAGTCTAAAAATATGGTTGAAGGATATAAAGAAATAGACATGGATAATGTGCAGTGAAGTATGGAAAGAAGAAGAGTTGCGAGAAATATAAAAAAGAAGAACAGTGGTACTGGAATCAAAAAAAAAGGCAAATGAAAGGAAGTTGAAGATTATTAAAGAGTGACGCTAAAGCCAATATCATATAATTTATATGTCGACAAATGTTTTATCAGTGAGCTCAAAGAAAGAAGTTGTGGACGAAAGAAGATGAACAAGAATAAGAAAAGCAGACATAAGGGAATGTGTAGGAACGTTATAGAAAAGGAATCAAAGGCAAAGAAAGCTGGCAGGAAAATCTGGCAAAGGTTTTATGTGAGGAGGGACTGGATAAGGAGTGCAAGAGTAACTAAAGGAGAATAGAGGAAAGAATCAAAGAGTGAATGTGAATAAAAGCAAGTTTGAGTTTAAAGAAAAGAGAAAGAACAAGAAAAGATATTTAGGATTGCCAATAGTGAAGAAATTTTTTCTTCGGGAGTATTTACCGGAAGAAAACGATTTTATGGAGAAGCTACTTGACGTATTAGATATCCAGGGAATGATGGACAAGTTTGAAGAGACCCTTGTGTGTCTTTTTAACATTAAACGAAATCACTGTTATTGGTGGAGGGGCTAATTTTCAAGGGCTCTCGAGGATTGTGGGGAATAGGCAAACGGGATTTAGTTCCATCTGCTTCTCTTTTATAATGAAGACCGATGACAGCGAGGTCGAGAAGCGTACAGGGCGTCCCATGAGTTGTTGGTTGGAAAATGGCGAGGCCATTCATCCTGATTAGACGCGGTCTGCCGCAGGGGAGAGAGCGAATCTCTCGGTCAACGCTCAACCCACCCCAACTAATAACAAGTGCATCCCACGGCGTTAGGAATTTTGTCAACAAAATTAAATTTTAAGTTATTTTAAAAAACGTTAACCATTTTTGTCTTATTTTTTCTACGATAACAATACAGAAATCCTGATGGAAATCGTCATTTAAGAGCGAGAGAAATAGAGAAAGAGCTCGGTATACTGAAAAATTATTTCAGACGCTGCAAAAAGAAAAAAGCTTTATTGGTAGAAGAGTAGCGACTAGGTCCTTCACCAGAACAATGCACCTGTGCATTTATCTCAGCTCATTCAGAACAGGACTTTACGCAACTTGAACAACACCCAAACAGTCCTGGTCTGGCTTTCTGTGATTTTTGGCTTTCAGCCGGGTGAAAGTATCCTCTAAAATAAATAAGATTTTAAAACGTGGACAGAATAAAGCA
>JAUELO010000020.1:970070-991189 GCA_032357855.1 Amphibolips quercusostensackenii
ATAAAGCAGAATGTGACGAAGCAGCTGTCAATTATTGCAAAAGGTGACTTCAAGGAGTGCTTCCAGTAGTCAGATGATCTTTAAAAGACGGTTATAGTTTTTGAAGAGAACTACTTTTAAGGAGACATCATCGTTATTTACCAGAATTACTTTTTGCAAGTGGGGCAGGTCCATAATACGCAAATGACACCATTTTTACAGAGTCCCAGAGAAAATCCTCATCAAACTTAAGAAACCAGAATACTGCTACCTAAAGTTAACGGCGGCCAATTCGTCGCTACCCCCACCCCTTTTCTTTCTCTCCTTAACTTCCCTAGTTTTTTTTTCCTCTGCGGCAACCAAACAAGTGGAAAAGTCAAGACAGACGAGACGAAACTTCGGGCCAACGAGCCGCCCTTGTCTCATGGGGTTGGAAAGAGCCGCAGGGGAAATAATACGGGTAACTTCTCCCTCTACTTTTTTTCGCTCGAGTACAGAAAATTCAAAGTCAATGACACGTTATTGTCTTTCAAGCATTTCCTACGTAGTTTTACTTGAGTGCTTCTATTTCTCCAAGAAATTTCACGTCTTATCTTCTATTCTTCTTTTATTTGAGAACTTTGCCATTTTATATCGAACTGAGTTAAAAATTAAAGATGTGCGAGCTTTTCTTTTCCTCACGCTAAAGTTGGACATGTAGACGTTTGAAATTCGGATTTCTAAAGAGTAGGTTTTACTTTAACAGTTTCTAATATTTCTTTTTGTACTTTTTAGGTTTGTGACTTTTTTTAGTGAATAAAATATTAAGAATAAATTAAATGATTGTGAATAAATAAGTATGAATCACTTAGTATATTTTATAACAAGTGCGGAAAGTACACAGTCCTGGACGAATGTTTGAAGTGCGATGCGCATCGGTGCGGAAAAGTAACTTTTTTGCACTCTAGGAGGGTCTAGCGACCTTGACAATCTTAAACACCTGGAATTTTGCTTTAAATTTTCTAAAACTCAAAAACATAAAAATATCTTCAAATTATTTATAAAAATATGAAGGGTAATGATTTGTATATCTTTTGCTCACAAAACGTTAATTTAATTCAATGTTAAGTGTAATTTAAATCCTTTTATGAAATATAATAAAAATTTTTCCTTTTAGAGAAGAAATGCCCCTATAAATTTTTTTTACCTGGGAATCTGCTAGCATTTTACAAAATTTACAAAAGTTCAAATAACCAAATTACATAAAACTACTTAAAACTCCGCAATTTTTATGAACTCCAGCAGTTCTGTAGGCGCTAAGGATTCTTTAATATTCAAGACTTCTATAAACTTTGACTTTTATTATATAATTTTCGGGATTCTTCTGAAGACCTTTAGACCCCGGCAGTTTTATTAGCTCAAGAAATTTTATCAATTCCGGGTTTTTTATAAACTTCAGAATTTTTTTAAATTCCCAGATTTCTTTAAATTCCAGGAGTTCTTTAAGTTTCTGCTGCTTAACGATCTACGAGAGATCTATAAGCAACGGGAGTACTATGAACTAGTGAATTTTTGTAAGCTTCTGAAGACTTTAAGCTCTAGGATTTTAATAATCTCTTGAAGTTTGTGAACGCTTGGTCGTCTATAAACTGCCGGAGATATACAAATTACTCGAGTGAAATAAAAATAAAAATTTCTAACAATTTCAAGAATTAAACAATTAGCAGAATTTCTATGAAGTCTGAGAGTTCTATAAACTTGGACGATTCCATAAGCTCTATAAATTGCATAAACTCAAACAGTTTTTTTAACGCCAAAAGTTTTTGAAAGCCCAAAATTTCTATAAGCTTCGATAGTTTTATACACTCTTAGAGTTCAATAGAAATATGGATTTCTCAAAGTTTTAAGAGTTTGAAAAAATTTTTAATATTCTGTAAATTTTGAAATTGTTGTAAGCTTTAGAAGTTCTATAAATTTCGGGAATTCGGTAAATTTCAGGTGTTGTATAAGCTCTGGAATTTCCATAAAGGCTAGGAGTTCTATTAGCTCTAGAATTTTTATCAAAGTCAGGAGTTCCATATATTTCAGCAAATTTATAATCTTTGCAATTTCTATAAACTCACCGCGTTTTCAAAAACTGAGAGGCTCGGATACTCTTAAAGTAATACAAAGTTCTGAGGCTTTTTGAATTCTGGGAAATCTATAAGCCCTAGGTATTGTACAGGTACCCAAGGTCTATAAATTTAAAAACATTTGTATACTCCAGGTTATCTATAAGCTTTAAAACTTTCAAGAACTCCTAGAGCTTATAAATTTCTTTTGTTTTATAATCTACGGAAGATCTATGAACTACGGAAGTTCTATAGACTACCAGAGCTCTTTAAGCTTCTAGAGTCTCTTAACTCCGAGAGTTTTATAATCGCCTAAAGTTCTATAATCTTCCGGAAGTTGTGCAATCTTGAGGATTCCTATCAACTCTGGTATTTCCATAAGCACAGGGTGTTCTACAATCTTTAGGAGTTATAAGAACATCAAAGCAATATAATCTTCTGAAGATCGCTAAACCCCAGAAGTTCTATAAGCTCTGCGAGTTTCATACACTCCTAGAGTTGAATGAAAATCAGGATTTCTTAGAGCTACAAGAGTTCTATAAATTTTGGAATTAGTTACACTTTGAGGATTTTTATAAACTCTAAGACTTCGATTAATTTTGGATACTCTATAAATTCTAAAATTTCTATAAGCTTCAGAAGAGCTATAAATGTCGGGACTTCTATAAATGCTAGAAGTTTTATGCACTCTGCAATTTTTGTAAAGGTCTGGAGTTTTATAAATTTCAGGACAATTATAAACCTCGGGATCTCTATAAACACCTAGCGTTTTGAATTACCGGAGATTCTAGAAGCTCCTCAAGTAATATAAACTTCTGAAGCTTCAATTATCAAGAGTTCTATAAGCCCTGAGAATTTTATAAGTACGAAAAGTTATATAAATTCTAGAAGTTCTATCAATTCCGGGTTCTCTATAAGCTTCAGGGCTTCTGAAAACTTCCAGAGTTCTATACGTTTCTGCTGTTTTATGATTTACGAAAGATCTATAAGCTACGGATGTACTAAAAGCTACTGAAGTTTTTTTAACTGGTGAATTTTTTAAACTTTGGAAGTTCTATAACCTGCCTGAGTTTTATAAACACTAAGGTGTCTATAAGCTGCTAAAATTCTACAAATTACAGGTATTTGATAAGAATCGTAATTTCTATAAATTTTGATAGTCGTACAATCTCTAGGATTTTTATAAACTCTGAGAGTTCTATAAACTTCGCCAATTCTATAAGCTCTAGGAGTTGTACATTTTTCAAAATTTATTTAAACGGTAAAAGTTATTTAAACTCTGAAAGTGCCATAAGGTCTGCAAGTTCCGTAAGCTCTAAGAGTTTAATGAAAATCAAGATTTTCCTAAATTCAAGAGCTTTGTGAATTACGTATATTTTATAAACTTAAAAACTTTTATAAATTCTAGATATTCTATAAATTTGGGGACTTCTATGATTCCAGAAGTTCTATAAATTTTAAAATTTCTGTAAACGTCAAGAGTTTTTTAAATTTCTCGACATTTATGATGTCAGAGATTTCTATGAACTCCTGGCGTTTCTAACCACTGGAAGTTATAGAAACACTTCAGGTAATATAAACTTTAAAAGCTATTAAAACTCCAGAAGTTATATAAACTCTGGGAATTGTATAAGATCCAAAAGGTCTATAAACTCTAAAAGTTCTATAAATTCTGGGTTATCTATAAGCTTTAGGGCTTCCGAAGAACTCCCTGAGTTCTATAAATTTATGCTATTTCATAACCTACGGGTGATCTATAAGCTACGGGAGTACTATAAACTTCTGAATTTTGTTAAGATTCTGGAGTGCTTAAACTCCGGGAGTTTTATAATCTTCTGAAGTTCTATAAACACTCTGTCGTCTCTAATCTAAAAGAGTACTACAAATTACCGAAGTTGAATAAAAATCAGAATTTCTAATTATTTTGAAAGTTAAACAATCTGAAGGATTTCTATCAACTCTGGGAGTTCTATAAACTTCCGCGACTCTATAAGCTCTGGGACTTGCATAAAACCTTAAAGTTTTTAAACGCCTAAATTTCTTGAAAATTCAAGAGTTCTATAAGCTCTGCAACTTTCATAAACTCTAAAAGTTTAATAAAAATAGAGATTTCTCAAAGATCCAAGAGTTCTATGAATTTAAAATATTCTATAAATTTTGTAAATTTCTGTAAAATCTAGAAGCTTTATAAATTCTAGAACTTTTATACATTCCAGGAGTTCTATAAGCTCTGGAATTTCTATAAAGGTCAGAAGTTCTATATTTTTCAGCATATTTATAATTTTTAGAATTTCTATAAGCCCCTGGCGTTTTTAATCACTGAGAGTTTTAGATACTCCTGAAGTAATATAATCTTCTAGAGCTTTTCAAACTCTGGTGAATGTGTAAGCCTTTTTGATTGTATAATTACCAAAGGTATATCAACATTAAAAAATCTATGAATTCCAGGTTATTTATAGGATTTAGGACATCTTAAAACTGCTAGAGTTCTATAAATTTTTGCTGTTTTATAGTCTACAAGAAATCTATAAGCTACAGTAGTAATATGAGCAACTAAAGTTTTGTAAGCTTCTGAAGTTTAATGATCTCCTGAAGTTATATTAACACTTAGACGTCTATAATCTGCCAAAGTTCTACATATCACCGGAGGTTAATGAAAATCGGAATTTCTATCAATTTCAGAAGATTTTCAATCTTCAGGATTTCTATAAGCTTCAGGTGTTCTATAAGCTTCAGCAATTCAAGAAGCTCTGAGATTTTCACAAAAATCAAAATTTCTCTAAACTCGCAGAGTTCTATAAATTTCGTATATTTTCAAAAATGTTGTGATTAATATAAACCCCAGAAATTTTATTCATTCTAGGACTTCTATAAATTTCAGGAGTTATATGAACTCTGACACTGCTATGAACATTAAGAGTTCTATAAATTTTAGGGCATTTATAATACTTAGGATTTTTTTTGACTTCTGGCCTTTTTGATCCCCGGGAGATATCGCAACTTCTATAGTGAAATAAACTCTTAAAGCTATTTAAACTCCGGGTGTTCTATATGCCTTAAGAATTCTATAAGTTTCAACAGGTTTATAAACTTAAGGAGTTCTATAAATTCCAGATTTTCTATTATCTTCAGGACTTCTAAGAACTTTTGGGATTCTGTAAGCTTTTGCTGTTTATATAATCTACAGTGGATCTTTAGGCTACAAAACTGCTATGAACTTTTCAACTTCTTTATGCTTCGAGATTCTTCAAACTCTAAGTATTGTATAATTTGTTAGAGCTCTATAGACAATAAGACGTCTATAATCTGCTGGAACTACAAATTACTAAATTTTATAGTAAATCGGAATTTTTTTAAATTCCAGAAATTTTACCATATTCAGGATTTCTATAAACTTGAAGAGTTCTATAAGCTCTGCGAGTTTCATAAACTATATTAGTTTAATAAAAAAATATATAATTTCTCCAAACTTCAAGAGTTTTATGAATTTTCGTTTATTTCATTAATTATAATATTTCTATAAGCTATAAAAGTTCTATGAATTCCGGGAATTTATTGAATTCCAGGCGCTCTATAAGCTTTTTAATTTCTTTAAACGTAAGGACTTTTATAAATTAGTGGCATTTATAATCCTCAAAATATATATAAGCTCCTGGCGTTTTTACCTACCGGAAGTTCTAGAAACTTTTGAAGTAATTTAAACTCTTGAAGGTCTTTAAACTGCGAGAGTTCTATAAGCTTTGGGCATTGTACTTCGGGATTTTTATGAACTCCCGGAGTTCTATAAGCTTTAACAATTCTATTAGCTTTGAGAGTTGTATTAACTATAATAATTTTTTTTATGCTAGAAGTTCTTAAACTTTTTGCAGCATAGTGGTAACTTACATTATCACCTCTTTTATTCAGAACTTTTTTCTCTAGATTCAATGTTTCTAAGGTAATATTAAAAAAGTATTTTTGATATCGTATTTGGAATATTGTTAAATGTAAGAAAATGATGCCAAATTTATTGCGTAAAATTATAAATAGTTATGAATAAAAAAATTTTGAAAATTGCTCTTTTTAACGAAAGAGTTCATTTTTCATCGATTTAATAAATGAATTAGGATAAAAATTGTCACTTCACGGTTTTTGTGGTCGCTGACTACAAATCCGAAGCCACACTTGCAAAATTCAAAATTGCAGATACAATATGGCAGATAAATTTTTAAAAAATTAGTTGAATTTTATGAAACTTTGCATCTACGTGTCTTTGCGGTCTGTGATTACGAATCTGAGGTCTAATTAGAAAATTTAGGATAGAATATCTAATATAGCAGATAAATTTTAAAAAAGTTGTTGGATTTTATTGGAACTTGTCACGCAGGGGTTTTAGGGTACTGATTACGAATCCAAAGCCATATTTAAAAAAAATAAAAAAAGCGTATTTAAAATAGCAAAAAGGTTTTCAAAAAGTTGATAGATTTTCATGAAGTTTGGTATCTATAGGTTTTTCAGGGCATCTGATAACAAATCTGAAGCCACATTTAAAAAAATTAAAAATGTCAAATTTAATGTGGCAAACTTATTTCCAAAAAGTTTTTGGATTTTTATAAAACACATTACTTGAGTGTTAAAATAGCAACTATTTACAAATTTGAAGTCTAGATTCGTAATGAGTAACCCCAAAATCTCCTAAATATCAAATTTTATGAAAATCCAACAACTTTTCCAAAATGTGTCCAGCATGTTGAATCCGCTTATTTGACTTTTTTTAATTTGACCTCAGATTCGTTATCAAAGACCCTAAAACTCCCCAGATGCCAAGTTTCATAAAAATCCAATTATTTTTTTAAATCTTATCTAACGTATTGGATTCGTCATTTTGAATTTTGAAAATCAGACACCGCATTTGTAATGAGCTACCTAAGAATCTCAAAAGTAACATGTTGTATGAAAATTCAATGAATTTTCAAGAATTTGTTTGCTATTTTGTATCCGCTATTTTTAATTTTAGAAATTTAGAATTGTAATCAGGAACCCCGAAAACCCCTAAGGTGCATATATCCGTAAAATCAGTTTGACAGAAAAATGTATGACGCAAAGGATGAAACTCCGCGAAATTTATAAATTGAAGGAATTTTAAAAATTCTGAAAGTTGTGTTAACCCCAGCATTTTTCTAAACTGAAAGAATTTTATGAACTTCAAAAACACTGTCTCTAATGCAAAAACTATAAATTCTGGATGTTTTATAAACCTTATGAGTTCTTCAAACTCTAGGTGCTCTATTAACTCTGAAAGTTCCATAATTTCCGAGAATTCTATCAAGTTCAGGATTGGTTGGTGTGAGATGGAATACAGTGGGATAAGATATGATGGGATGGGATGGTATACGATGGGATAGAATCTGATGGATGGATGAATGGATGGATAGATGAATGAGATGGGATAGGATGAGATGTGATGGGATAGAATGAGATAGGATGGGATGGGATGGAATAGGATGGAATGGCATGGGATGGATGAGATGAGATGAGATAGGATGGGATTGGATTGGATAGAATGGGGTAGGGCAGAGTGTAACAGGATAGAATAGGATGCGGTAGATTGGAATGAGATAGAGTTAGTTTGTTGAAGTAGAATAAAATGGGATAGGATACAAAAGGATAAGATGGGATAGAATAAGATGAGGTGTAGTGGGGTCTAGTGGGACTGGATAGGAGAAGATAGGATGGGATAAGATGGGGTATAGTGGAATAAAATGGAAAAAAATGAGTTAAAATGCAATTGAAGATGATAGGATGAAATGGATAAGATAGAACAGGATATGGTGAAAAAGTATGGGATGGATCAGGCTGGAATGACATGGGATGGAACAGGATGGAATAGGATGGAGTACGATGTGTTAAGATGGGCTAGTATAAGACATAATAGAATAAAAGGAGATAAAATATTATAGGATGGGATAGTATAGGGTGGAATGAGATAATATAGGGTAGGTTGACATAGAATAGAATAAAATGGGATGTGATGGGATGAGATGGGATAGGACAAGATTGGATGGGATTTGGTGAAGTGTGACGGGATAAGATAGGATGCGGTAAAGTGCAATGGGATAGGGTGGGGTAAAGTGGTATGAAATGAGATAAGGTAGGTAGGGTAAAATAAGGTGGGATAGGATAAAAAAGATAAGAATAGGATGGAATGGAATAGGATGGGGTGAAGTAGAATGAAATGAGATCTAATATAATGAGATGCGATGAAATGGATTATATGAGATGATATATGATGAAAAAGGATTGATGGACTAAGTTGGGATGGTATAGGATAGGATAGGATAGGATGAAGTGAGATATATTGGGATAGAATGGAATTAAATAATGTAGTAGTATGTGATGCGGAGGGATAGTGTGTGATAGCATAAGATAAGATAAAATAAAATAGGACGTGCTTGGATAAGATTGGATGGCATAGAATAGGATTAGACAAGATCGGATTAGATGGAATGAAAACTGATTAAATGGGGTAGGCTAAAATATGATAAGATTGGATAGGATGGTTAGGATAAATGGGATAAATGCAATAGGATGGGATGGGACAGGAAAGTTCGGGATGAGACTGGATAGGATAAGATGGGATAGAATGCGATAGGATAGGATCAGATAGGATTGGATGATGTAAGATAGGATGGAATGGAATATGATATTATAGGATGAGATAGGATAAGATGGGATAGGATAGGATGGGATACGATAGGATGAAATACGATTGAATGACATGGGATAGAATCGGATCGGATAGGATAAGATGGATTGAAATAGGATAAAGTGGGATAGGATGATATTGGATGGGCTGGGATAGTATAAAATGGGATGGGATGTGATAGGATGGGATAGGGTGGGATAGGATGGGATAGGAGGGGAGAGGATAGGATTATATGGGATAGGATATGATGGGATGGGATGGAACAGGATGGGATAGTATGGGATAGGATAGGATGGAATAGAATAAAATAGGATTGGATAGGATAGGAGGGGATAGGATAAGATAGGATGTGATATGATGGGATGGTATAGGATAGGATGGGATGAGATGAGATGAGATAGGATGGGATGTGACGGGATGTGACGGGACGGAATGGGACAGGAAGTGACGGGACGGGATAGAATAGAATAGAATGAGATGGGATGGGATGAGATGAAATAGGATAGGATGAAATGGGATGGGATGGTATACGATTAGATGAGATGGGATACGATGGGATATTATGGGATGGGATGGGATAAGATGAGATGGGATAAGATGGGATACGATGGGATAAAATGGGGTAGGATGGGATGGGTCAGAGTAGGATGGGATAATATTGGATTAAATGATATGAGATGATATTGGATGGAATAGGATAGGATAGGATAGGATATGATTTGATAGGATCGGATGGGATTACATGAGACATTAGTGGATATTTGAACAAAATAATTTACAACTCAAAAGATTACGAAACCCTATTTTGTAGGCGCATGTCGCCTACTTTGCCTATTTTTTCTTAAAAAGTCGCACCCTTCAAAAAGTCTCAAAATGTCTGGAATTTATATGTAACTGTAAAAAAATGCTTCAAAGAGAAACCTTTTTAACATGAATTTGTGATATCAAAAACAAAGTACGTAGCAGAAATTAAAAGCAAGTTTATATTTGAAGCTGTCGGTAAGTACAAAAAGAAACTAAAATTAAGTGCAAAGAGAACCTAGCGGCGCTATTCACTTTTATGATGATTTTAGCGAATGTTCATTAGTGAACGAGCAGAAAACCGTTGTTCGTTTCGTACATACATTTGTGCAACAAACGGGACTTTACGCGAGAGCGTGAAATCGTGCCGAATAAACAATACGCGACGAGGAGAACGAGCAAATCCCAGAGGTTTTTGTTTTATTTACCGCGTTTCCCTGCAAATTTAATATCGCAGTGCGCTACTGTACCTAGTGACCCCCCTCCCTCCTTCAACATATGCAAAATATTTGCATTAAATCCAAGAGCCATATATCGCCGTCGGATTACCGGAAATGCTAAGCCGTAGGTACCTACTTTCACGAATTGACCATCATGTTTGCCAAAAGCTTTGAAAACTAAATTTGAACTTTTTTTAAATAATTTTTTTATCGTTTTTAAAACTTGATTTTAAAGTCTGCTACTAATGACGTTTCATTTTTATTGCTAGGAACCAGCAATCATTTTGCAAAATTTCAATGATGTAATTATATTTGATTTAATTATTTTTTATTAATCTTTATTTGTGAACATTCTTTGTAAGTGTCATTTGTTAAACAATTTAAACGGATTGATGGCTTCCTTATCTTTTTGTGATAAAATCAGGAAACCTTTTTTTCTGAAGTTTTTCAATTTAAAAAAAACACATTTATAAAATTAAATTATTTATTTATAAGAAACTACTTTATTTTCGCCATTATCCAAAAGTTTACGTGAGCCAGAAATTTTTAAGTTTCTATAATTTTATTAAATTTTTTTGTTGTATTATTGTATTTACAAATTTAACTATTTCTTATCCGTGCGGATCTAGCACCCGCGGCAACTTAAAGATAATTATGTTCACTTGTTTTTAGAAATTTAAACTAAGAACCGAAAGTTATGACAATAATAAAATCGTCGTTTCATCATATAAAGAAGTTACACAATGTGTACAGTTAGATAACACAAAAAAATAATTCTTTTTTACACTCCTATTTCTTTTCATTTCTAAAAAAAATTAGTTTCAAATTTTTTTATGAATACAAATGAGATAAACATTTTTTATTTATAAAAAACTTTGTGTTTTCTAAATAAAAAAATTACTAAAAAAAGGCACTCATTATTAGATAATCCAAAAAAACAGAATCTAATAATTGTATAATTTTTCATGAAAAGCTATCAAATAATTTATTTTTCTTGCTTTAATTGAAAATTATTGCTAATGTTAGAAAAAAGAAAAATTACAACCAAATTAAATTATAAGTTAAGGGAAGAAATGATTTCTAAGGTAAAATAAAAATTTCATTTTACTATTTATTTTTTATTTCAATTCGTTTTTTGTTTTCCTTTTTCTGGTTTCTAAAATTATATAAATATAATTTTTTTAAGATTCTTGAGAAATTCGACAAAAAATTTTAAGGTTTCAGATACATCGAAAAAATATCTGAAACATGTTTAGGAAAACTTTGTTATTTAATAAAATTTAACTTAAAAAATCAAATCTGTGAAATATATTTAGGACTTGAAAACATCTTAAATTAATAATTTGCTCTGAAAATTATTAGAATGAAGACTAAAATTAAAACAAAAAAGTTTTATAATAAGGATAATAAAAGACCTTTCAAAGTTATTTTCAAACATTCATTTTTCAACATGAAGGATTTTTCCCCTTTTTTTCAATTCTTTTAATATCTTTAAAGAGCTTTCAAATTTGATTTTTTAATATTAAAGAATCTACATTCTGACTTAAATCACTAAGTTTTTAATCATTTTTCCATTTTTTTTTAACTTACAAATATCTTTCAAAATAAATCAAAGTTTTCTTTCAACTTTTTAAAAATGTCTAAAAATAAGCCAAATTGCCATACAATCTTTCATATTTTTTTGAAAATTTTAAAAGTCCTTTAAAATTTTTTTTAATAACTTTTCTATATACAATCTCCCAACACAAAAGAAATTATTTAAAATTTTCACATAAATTTTTATAACAATTATCGTTTTTTCTTGAAACCTCTGAACACTCTTTAAAAGCTTTAAAGTTTTCTAAAGACGCTTGCAATATTTTATAATATTGCAAACTTAAAAATTGTTGCATTGATTTCTTCTACATTTATTTCTTTCTGTTTTTAGAAAATCATTTGCGATCTTTTAAAACCTTTTTCAATTTGCATATAAAATTAATTTTTAAATCAAATAATCATTTGAAATCTACATAAAAACCGAATGTTAAGAATATTTTTTTATTCTTCTAAAATCTTTTTAAATTCTTTAGAATCTTCTTTTTTTAAAGGTTTTGGTTAGATTATGTATCAAAAACAAAATAATGTCAAGACTTTGTTATATATCAACTACCAGATCAAAAATTCGTGTTTTTTTAATTATTATGAAAAAAGGTACCACAAATTTCTGTTATACAAGAATTAATTGATCTTGAATTTGATGCAAATAATAGTTTTTATTTAAAATAAAATTTACAACTTTTTTAAAAAAGCCTAATATGAAAGTTCTTCTAAAGTGTCTCGTATTACCCCGTTGCCCAGTCTTATTCCAGTGTTCCGTTTTGACCCGGTGTCTTGTCTTACTCTGGTGTCCCGTCTCACCTGGATAACCTGTTTGACCTCGGTTTCTCGTCTTCGCTGACAACCCGTCTTTCTTCTGCGTCTCATCTCACACTAGTGTCTTGTCTTACCATAATGTCCCGTGTTACCGTAATGTCTTACTTTACCTTGACGAACGACCATGCTGCAGTGATTCGTATTACCCCGATCACCAGTTTTACTCTGATGTCCCGTCTTACCCCGATGATCGGTCTCACCCCGGTAACCCTTCACACTCTGGTCTTCCTATCTCGATATAAATCGAGATTCCTTCTTTCGCGGGATTTGCGATGGGGTAAAATTCCCTGATATCCAGGTCGTAATTCAGGCTTGATTTAATTTATTCTTGAGAGGACGCGTAGGCGTAAAACGCGCACCGACTGGGTCCGGGAACAAAAGCATTTTTTAAAACGAATTTATTGCTGTGCGCTGTTGATCGCCGCAATCACGTTCACTTTTCCCTATACATCGTGCAAACTCCGTGTTCCAACCCTCCAACCACTCACGAACCCCAAGCCTAGTCGGGACATTTACGAGTTCACCAATGCATTTTTAAACCGGTTTTCTGGTTTCTACGGAAACATTAGCTCTGTAGTTGTCTCTGGTCCGAAACGTAGTCCAGACGAACTTGTCACACGTCCAAAGCAGAAAGGGTAGAGATTTTTTTCACGCATTGTCAAACTTAGGGGTGTAATCGGGAAAGTTTTCAAGGTAAATCTTAATTAGAAGCTTTTAAATTCTGATTCTGAATTAAGGACAAAATTGGGTTGAAATTACAGGTCTTCGACTTACGGTAATATGGACCCTTTTTGACACTACTAATCAACCTATTTCTTTACATTGTTTTTTAACACATTTACTAACTATTTCGCTGAAGTTTACTGAAATAAACAGGTCTATATAATTTTCAGTTTTTTCCTAAAATTGGTGTGAATTCGTGCACATAGTGCACAGTAAGCAAATATTTAATCTTTTCCTTATGTGAAACAGATCAGAACCAGATAGAAGATAAGTCCTCTTTCTCGGTGTAGGAATTTAATACATTTCAAAATAATCTTAAAAGTGGCAGATCTTCAGAGTGTCTGTTTTTTTCTTACATAAATCTTAGAGATTTATTCATTATCAAAAACATTTCGTCGATTTATATTATGAAAGACAGGCTTGAATCGCATTTTATTCCAAGTTTTACTATGGAACACTTCTAATCTTCACATCCTAGATTGTATGTTCATAGTCATCTGAAACTAGTGTTGTGGCCTCGGAAGAGTGACAGAATTTTATGTACATTTTAAATTGCTCATTTTCAGATGATGGCAATCTAGCGTATTCGATTAGTCTTTATAATAACCCACAAAGAATAGCAGACCTAGGCTCAAGTCCTGGGACGCACCAGATGTTGATCTGAATTCCCGAAAAGAGTGTTCACTATATTTTTTATACGTTTTCTTGGCTAATAGATAAGAGTACATTAGTAGAATTACTTCAGAGTCAAGATCCAAGGCACCCAACTTCTGAAGCAATGCAACATGACCTACTTTGTGAAAAGCCTTTGATATTCTATGACATTAATATAGTTATGTATCTTTAATTGTGTCTAGACTAGCTGGGTAAAATATTATAAGTTTATAAGAGTGGAACTTCGCGAAACAAATAAATGTTGCAGCAGTAAGAGAACCTCAAAAAATTTTGTTAAAAAAATATCACACATACAGACCTCAAATACTCCTGACAGTTCAGGAATCGGTATAGGCCTTTAATTTACTATTTCTGAATTATCTTTGTTTTCCATGCTGGACAGATTGAAGGAGATTTTCAGGATTTCGACAAGTTACCTGTTCCTAGAGACAAGTTGAATATAATTATAGGCGTAACTAAAAAATTAGAGCAACTCGTAACTAAAGTACCAGAAATCTTGTCTGGACCAGCAGAATTCTGGTTAAGAAGTGTATCAATTGCTTCAAGAACATTTGTCGAGGTATTTCAGAAACTTGTGCTAAGTGGGTAATCTTTGGGGGAATTATCTATTTTTTATACAATGCTCATCGTATTTGTTTTGAAAGCAAAAAATTTTAATGAAAATATAAGAATCCATTTCCCAGAAAAACTTTTCATGATACAACAAAATATTATATAGAAAAATTATGAATCGCCAGGTATATAGTTTTTTTCTAGTTGCTCATTTTTTTTACTTTCTGGTTTCCCTTTCCACTTCCAGGTTACCCTTTCTCCTTTTTGGTCTCACATTTTCTCTTTCTTTTTTCTAAATTCCTTCTTCCCCTTCTCCTCTCTGGGTTTCTTTACACCTTACCTCTTTCTGGTTCCTCTTTCTATATTCCATTTCTCCCTCTCAAGTTGCCCTCCCTCCTTTTTAGTTTTTAATTTTTATTCTCTCTCCATCCTGGTTTCCTTTTTTTCTTTCTCCTTTCCTCTTTTCGAATTCCTTTTCTGGTTTCCCTTTTCCCTTACCTCTTTCTGGCTTCCCTCTCTTGTTTCACTTTTCTTCTTTCTTCTTTCTGGTTCTTCTTTCGCCTTTATGTTTTTTCATTTTCTCTAATTGGTTTCCTTCTACCCTTTTTCTTTCTGTTTTTTATTTCCCCTAATTGGTTTCCCTCATCCCTTTCCCCTTTCTGGTTTTTCTTTCTCCTTACCTCTATCTAGTTCCTCTTTCTTATTGCTTTTTTACACTTTTCACTTCCTGGTTTCTCTTTCCCCTTTTTGGGTTCAAATTTTTCCTTTTTTTTTTGTTCTTTTTTCTTTTCCCTTCCTGGTTTTTCTTTTTAACTCTTTCTAATTCGGTTTTCTGGTTTTCTCTTTTATCTTACCTCTTTCTGGTTTTTCTTTCTTGTTTCACATTTCCCTTTCCCCTTTCTGGTTTCTCTTTCCCCTTTCTTTTTTTTATTTTCCCTAATTAGTTTCCGTCATTCCTTTTCCCTTTTTGTTTTCTCATTTTTCCTAATTAATTTTCTTCTTTTCTTTTACCTTTCTGGTTTTTCTTTCCGCTTACCTCTTTTTAGTTACCCTTTCATGGTTCCCCTTCTTTGTATCACTTCCCCCCTTTCCCTTTCCGTTTTTTTTTCTTTTTTCCACTGTTTGTTTTCACATTTCCCGTTCCTGGTTTTCTTTTTTCCTTTCCTCTTACCTCTTCCTGTGTCTACTTTCTGGTTTTTCTTTCCCCTTTCTGGTTGCTTTTTCCCCTTACGTCTTTCTGGTACACCTTTCTTGTTTTCCTTTTCTCATTTTCCCTTTTATGTTTCCCTTTCTCTTTTCCCGTTCTGTTTTCTCATTTCCCCTTTCAATTTTCTTGTTTCCTTTTCTCCTTTCTTATATCTGGTTTCTCATTTCCCATAATAATTTCCCCATTTTTCATTGAAAGGCAAAAGGGAAAAGAGAAGGAGAAAAAAAGGAAAAAGGGAAAAAGAAAGTGAAAAAAGTTGCAAATAGAGACAGATCGGTAACCCCATTTTTTTAGTTTGTTCATTCAAGTTTCAAACAGTTCTAGCAATATTTGCTCATCTCACGACGCGCACTCAAGGCGCGCATCTGTCAAATCTCGCGCTTCGCGCTCGATATTTGTACTTCCTCCAAATTTGTGCAACAGATATTTCAAAATTAAACGTCAAGCATCGAAAACTGTGTGTTTGTCATTGTGATTTCCTTGAAAAAAGCAATTTTTCGAATTAACATTTTATTGTATTGTGTGTCGTTATTCAAAATATTTTTTTTTTTCTTTTCAAGTTATTATTAAGGATTAGGAAAATACCCATGCTATCAAAAAAATAATTTGCCACAAATTACTAGATCTTTTTTCAGTAAACAATTTTGGTTAATTAATTTTTTTCTATACTTTGTGGAAAATGAATTAAAACAAATTTGCAACTCTTCTTTGGCTGAACAACTCTTTTCAATTTATATTTTTCCGTAGCTTATGTTGTTTGACCAAAAATGGAATTTTGTATTATTATGTTATTTTTTACGATTTAAAAAACTACGTGTCTTATAAAAATATGATATTTAGAAAATTTTGTATACCTTTGTTAGATAAACAACTTTTGTCTTCTAATTAATCTTTCTTACCTGTTGTCGTTTTTCCAAAATTTTTTTTTTTTTATTATTTTTTTTTCTACGATTAGAACCAAAACTACGCCTTTTATCAAAAAGTGATGATAAAAAATTTCCAGACGTGTTTGAAGTGCAGAATTTTTGTGCAATTATTTTTGTCGCAGCTTGTATCGTTTGCCTAAAAATTTAATTTTTTATTTTAAATGTTCTTTCTTACAAATAAAACAGAAACTACGTGTTTTGCAAAAAAGTGATGAAAAACAATTAAAAAATTAAATTTAAAAGAAAAGTGAAAAGTTTAAGTTTAAAGTTGAAAAAACTAAATACAACCAATCTTGTAGTAAAAATAAAAAGTTTAATCTTAAGTTAAAGCAACTATTTTTTAACTAATACAAAAAACAAATTGCGAACAAAAATACGAAAGGCGTCTTACTTCTTTTAAAGTTTAATGAAAATTATCATCAAATGTGTTCGAAAATCACTTTTATATTAAGGACCCCGTTTTGAAAAAACCTACTCATCTTTTTCACTTTTTCGTTAAAATGCAAACTGATTTATTAGAAGCCAAATAAGAGTATCCAACTATTTTTGCGTAAAAATTCTTCTATTTGATTGACGATTTGGCTTATTGGTAAAAGTTTAACAATTTTCTCAAAAATTACATTTTTTGGTCAAAAATACAAATATTTAGTTGAAATTATAACTACTTTGTTAAACATGAATTTTTTTCTTGAAAGATTTTTCACTTTAAATAAGAATACAACTGTTAAATCATAAGAAAATAATTCTTTCTAAAAATTTAACTTTTCCATTTTTCGTGGACAATTCATGGATTTTGTTGACAAGCTAATTTTTTGGTAGAAAATCAAACCTCTTTGTCACACATTTATATTTTTTTGAAAATTTGTCTTTTTTGATAAACTGTTGATATTATTGTTGAGAAATTTACTTTTTTTTCAAAAGTGTAACTATTTGTTCAAATGATATTTTTTTCTTCAAATTTTAAATATTAAGTTTAAACTTAATTTAATTTGTCGAAAATTCATTTTTTACACATTCTCCTCTTTGGTGGAAAATTAAATATTTCAAACTGATTCCTAGAGTAAATTTTGGCAATTACTGGTCAAGTAATACTTTTGGGAAAAACGGGAAAAAATATTTAGGCAGTAATTGAAAAATTGATAAAACAGAAATTGATTAATTACTTACGTCGACGAAATAACATCAATACTCTTAAATGAACTTTTTAAGTGAAAAGCATTGTAATTCAAAAAGTTTAAGTATTTGAAAAATTTGAGAAAAAAATTTTCTAAGATTTTGAAATTCTATAAAGAGTCACTTGTAGTACTCAAAAAACTGAAAACTTTATTTGAACGACTTTCATCGATTACAAAAAAATTAAAAGAGTTAGACTATTTTTGAAATACAAAAAAAAGTCCAAGAAAAATGTTTCTCTTTAAACGCCTGACAAGGCATTCATAACAGAATTTTTATTTTTTTTTATTGAAAATTTGAATTATTGATCGCACAATAAATAATGAAAAATGAAAAATTTGACTTTGCGGTCAAACTATGCAAGATCCAAAAAAAATTCAAAACATAAATTATGCAACCAAAAAAGATTCACGAAATTTAAGTAATAATTTTTTTATAAAATGCCTGGTTTTGGTTTCATCACAACGCTTACCAAAAGCCTGGTTAGACATCGTACAAAATATTTGAAGAGACTTGGCTTAAGATTGTCTTTTGCAAATCATCAGCCTGATATCCGCAATGTTGGGTAAGTTATCGCTAATCATACGAATTTTGTTTCTCGTAATTTTTAGCTGAAACAATTTTAAAAAACATCTGACAAAATTTACAGAATAATCACAACAAATTGCAAAAAAAAATTTAAACACTTTTTTCATTACAAAAATTAATTAACAAAGTCGAGCTTCTTACTATTGATGAGTCCTCCGAAGCCGCGTATATTCTAATTTTTTTAAATTTGAAAAACTATGTTTATCAAAATATACCTATTTTGCGCCTAAACTTAACAGTTTTGTAGAAATCTTTTTTTCTTCTTTATGAAATTAATCATCTCTGTTGAAAATTCAATTACTTGGTTGAAAATAACACTTCTTTGTAACACGCTTATATTTTTGCTGAAAATTTGTCTTTCTTGATATAACATTAAATTTTTTAGTAAAAAATATTTTTTTTCTTTTTAAAAATGTAATAATTTGTCTAAAAACTGATATTTTTTGACTCAAAGCTAAAAATCTCAGTTAAAAATTAATCCAGTTTGGTAAAAATTAATTTTTTTTATACATTTACATCTTTGGTTAAAAACCGATCATTTTGAATTAATTTCTGAACTTAGATTTTGCCGTTTACTGGTGATATAATAATTGTAGGAAATCAAGAAAAAAAATTTTGACCAGCAATAAGAAAATAAAAAAAAAATATATAATAATGACTCAAGTCGACAAAGTAATGAATAAAAAATCTTAAAAATATAAATTGCTTTATATTGAATAAAATATAATATTCACAATTAGCTTATATAAAAAAAATCATTTGTCCGTTTTTCTCCTTACTGCGTCACAAATCATCAGGAAACCTCTGAATAGAATCCTTTGCGTACAAGAAAATAATTTAATAAATTAGCCGACGTTTCGTGAATGGTGAAGTTTACTTCTTCACGGCTTACCTGAAACTGAAGTTTCAGGTTATGTTGCTCTTATACATATGCTCTCTACAATGCCTGTGGTTGGCCAAAGCAACCCACTATGGAGGCTTGTTAAACCTGATTAGCCAATCAATTCATTTTCGAAAAACGCAAGAGAACGGCAAGCCAAAGCGGATTGGTATTACATCCGTTGTCCAGATTGATGTTATCAGGGTGTTCCAAGATTAAAATTGCTTTTTTTTTTTTTTTTTTAATTTTACATGTTTTCGCGATGATGATACTTTTTTCAAATAAAATTCTGTGCCCTGTTCCGATATGATGCTTAGATAGTGTAAAATGCGGAAAATGTTTTAGCCTGACTTTACTTTCATGTTTTTCGACACGCTGGCTCACCGCTCTCCCGGTTACTCCAATGTAGACTTTATCACCAGAGCAAGGACATTTATAAAATTCAGGATCATTGAGCGGTGCCTTTTTATCTTCAGCGTTGTTTGAAAGCTGTCCTATTTTTGCAGGTGGTTTCAATATGGTTTAAATATTGTATTTGTTAAAAATTCTCCCTATTCGTTGTGTGATACCTCAAGTTTAGGGTAGAATCGTTGTCATTTTTTTTTCTCTCTCTTTCTTTAGTAGATTGTATTGACTTCTTATTTTGAGTAAATTTTTTTTTTGCTTCATCAATTTGTTTAAGTAATCGTTCTGTGTTAGGATTTGTTTAACGTTTTGTAATTCCTTTTGTAAGTTATCTTCATCTGTTATGAAGATAGCTCTGTACACAAAGGAGTTGATGACCGATTGCTTTTAGCATAGGTGATGTTAGGAGGAGGCATGTAGGCACCTGTTTGTACAGGTGGGTTTTCTGTAAGCTTCATATCGTTATGTGTTATAAAATCTTCTGTAGGCTAGTACGTCCAATAAAAAGACTTGATTGGACAATCAAGTTCAAACGGCCTCCATAGTGGGGCGCTCCGGCCAACCAAGGGCATCGTATAGAGCATATATATATGAAAAACAACTTTAGCTTTTTTAAAATGATGTAGGGACTACAACATCGTTTAAAAATTCTAACGATTGAAAAACTATTCGAAAAAATTTAATTCCAAATTAATTCTACATAAAACAAGTTTGCTTCTATGAAAAAAGGATACAACATACTAAATTTGTCTTAAACACTTATTCCAAAGAACTATTGAAACTTCACCTTTTACTATCTAATACCCTCAGATTTGAAATTTGGTCTACTTTAGACAGCATATAGTTTAACCAATTCCAATGGATTCAAGATCTCTCCAGTCAAAAACAAAATATAAAATTTGACAACTTACTTTCAGCAAAGCACACCACTATCAAACACAGTGAAAGACATCTCTGATCATCCTCTCAGAAACGAATTGATTTCAGATCTGTCTGAAAAACATAATTTTGCAGTAGCGCCCTCTGAAATTTCGAAAGAAGAAATGATTAGTAAATTAGAATTCACAATGTATAGACTTCCACCTAAAAAAGCAAATGACATCTGATGTAGGACGGCCAACATCTTACGATAAGCAGAGCTTTCTTCCTCAAACTAAACAAAAGAAAAAAAAACGCCATTTAAGAACTTATTTGAAACAAAGACATCATAATATCACCCGCAGATAAAAGCAACACAACTGTAATAATGAATAAAAAAGACGATAACAACAAATTCATGGACCTTCTGACTGACGATACATACAAGCAATTTGAAATAGATCCTACAACTACAATACTGATCAAAACAAAAACCATTTTTTAAGAATCTAAGCTTACAAAAGTACCAATTTGTTATACAATAGATATTATCAGGTCTTTCGCAAACTTTCCCTTCCATCTAATACTAGTAATAGAACACTGTCTTAAAAATACTTACTTCTCCTTTAATAACCAATTCTACGAGAATGGATTGATAAGTTTCCGGCCTGACCAAGAGATGGCGCCACTAGGCCTACCTTGAGGTGGCGTTCTATAGTACCATC
>JAUELO010000020.1:1048694-1064201 GCA_032357855.1 Amphibolips quercusostensackenii
AGAAACTAAGCAAGTTCCAGTTGGCGCCCAGCGCCCACTCTTGCATAATTATAGAGTAGAGCATGTAAACCACAGTAATGGGTAAGTTTCTTTTTAAAAGAAACCAGCTTTTGCCAGTATATTTTAAAGTCCCTTTCAAGTCACTTATTTAGGTTGAATTTACTATAGTCACTTTTTTGAATGAAAATCTCACTTTATTCGCTTCTTTTATTAAATGAAAACAGAGAACCCAAGTATTGATAAATTTTATAAAATATTTTTATTTTTATTTTTAATTTAACCTTATATCTCTGCAATTCCCTAGGAATTCACTGAATTCAATGAATTAGTCTTGAATTTTTAATTTTTTTGCAATTGCCCTGAAGACTTTTGAATTCTTTATGTAATCTTATGAATATTATAAGATCCTTATTCGTTATTTCATTCACTCCCATTTATCTGAATTTAAAGAAATTTCATTAGACTTTGAAAATGTTCTTCTATTTACTTAAATTATTTTTCATGCGTATCGGTTTCGTATGACGTTATCCTCTGTCCAGATCTCATTCTGCCGAGTCTCATCTTCCTGACAGCCCAATGTCTCGCCCTGCTTTTTCATTCTTTAACGAACTTGGATATGGACTTAACCAACTTCAATTTATTCGTCTTTATTCAAAAGAAATCCGCATCGTCTTTTTGAACTTCGAAGATACACTTTTCCTTTAGATAAACAAATAAAAATACGTAAAGAAAACAATGACTTTAGGCCAATTCCAATCAAAGAACAAATTGTATTATCAACATTCAATGGTGACGTCTTTGCAATATTGGGGAGTGATGATGTCCTTGCTGGAATATATGTACATAATTGTTGCAATCGACATCAAGCACGGATAAAAATAAACATGGGAAGCGGCATCATTATCTTCTTGACCGCAGATGAAATCAAGGAAACTCCAGTAGGCTCTCGTCCCCCACATCATACATTATACAGGTATATTGTAAATCAAAATCCTTTATATCATTAAACAAAATGTGAAACTTAAATGTAAAATCGTTTATGATTTAAAGTCGTCCTAAAACGTTACATGTTACTTGTAATTACAAATTATAATAAAATGTTAATGTAACCTGGTTTTCATGCTGTAATTTTTCGAAAATGTCCCAAACAGTCTTTTTCAGAATCAAATAAAAAAGATCTTTTGATTAATTACGCAAATACAGGTTATTTTTCAGAAATATTGTTACAGGATTATGATGATTCATTTATCATACTTTTCCTTTAAGGAGACTACTCTATTGTAGATAAGAAAAAATTTCACTGACAAACAAAATTTCATAAAATAAGTTATCATTATTATTTTTATTATTATTAAAATGTTGCTACATTTATATATTTATGAATTAAAAACAATTATAGGCCCACCATTTTTTCTACATTATTTATACTCCTTTTTAATATAGATTTATCTTATAAGAAAAGAATTGCTAATTAAATTGATTTATGGAGTTACTTCCTTCTATCAACAAAATTCTATTCAAAAATTTTCTGGTGATTTTTTACGAAAACAGAATAACAATGAGGAAATAAATTCCTTCAGATAAAACAACTGTAAATACCATATTGAATACAATATCATAAACTTTATATTTTCAAGATTTTAAGTCACAATATATTGTATTTCAAAAAAAAAATCAAATTTTTGACTAAAATGTTGTGGGCCGACGGTCTAAAAGAATACTCCTGAGAAAGCGATAATTGTCAAACGTTAGTCGTCACTCAAGCTTTGTTTTGGAAGCTGAGAGATGTCCTACATGACAAATTTTCGCTTTTATGGTGTTCGAGAATGTTCTCAAGTTCAGAAGCGAACTTGCTAGCTCTCAAAATGTCTTGTGCTTGTGCACACCAATTTCCTTTTCGCCAAAAGCTAAAAAAATTCCATGTAAAAAAAAATTCAATACCGGCATGTGATCTTTGCCTGGTCAGAGTCAGTTTCTCTTTTCTGCTAACGCGCGCTGTGCTTTATCCCGCTCTTCGCTTTTCTCCCTCGCCTGTAACTCAATACCTTTGCCAGCCAAGGATCCTAACGCATAATAATTTTTTTGTTCAACATTAAGTATTTTTCATTCTCTTCATAATAATAAGTTTTGATTTTAGTTTGCAATATCGATATTATTTCAGAAAAAAATTCAGATTTTTGGTTTAGACTTGAGTTCTCGACGCTCTGTAAACGTCCGTTGGGAGCGTGGTGGTTTCCCCATTACGGCTTCTCAGCACAACAGTTACCGAGAGCTTATTAATGGAAAGGTTGCAGGGCTCACTCTCCTTCCTAGCCGACGGCGCTCAAGCCGCCAGTTGCATGCACGCAAAAAGTGCACAGCAGCGACTGGTAGGAGCGTCCGCTCTACCCTGTCTGAATCAACAGACATAATTTGAAAAATCTGAAGTGACACTTTCTTTTTCTTTCTCTATCATCTCCGCAAACCAGTGGCAGGTGTTTTTTGTTTTTGTGGTGGTCGGCTTTCTGCAAGCCTCGTACTCAAGCCAAACACTCTGATTCTACCATTGGTATCTGCTCATTAAATATTTGTGGGTTTTGACTCTTGAAGGTCGGCCTCCAGCCAGCCTCACGTCAAAATTAAATTCAAGATCATTTTCAGGGTTTTCAACGTTTTCTAGGTTAAGTTTGATCAATTTCCTAGGTCAACTTAAATTAACTTTATTATGATTTATATACTTTTTCAATGAATGTTGTTTTGGGATGACTGACGAAAATTCCCGTATAATAAAGTATCCAAAAAATAAAATTTCTAAATAATGAAATATCCAAACAATAAAGTTTACAAATTATAAAATTCTTAAACAATAAAATTTACGAATAATAAATTTTTCGATCCCTCAAAATAACCGAATCCGCAAATTTCCGAATAATAGAATGACCAAAATAAAAAATTTTTTAAAGATAAATTCGTAAATGGCAAAACTCCCGAATTTGAAAACCCCTGATTAATAAAATTCTCGATACCTTAAAACTTCCGAATTGGAGAATTCCCAAATAATGATATTTCTAAATTAGCAAATTTCTGAATAATAAAATTTTTGAATTGGAAAATTCCCGAACTATAAAATTCATGGATATTAAGATTCCTGAATTAAAATAATTCCGAATAATGAAATCCTTGATTTCTTGAAATTGGCGAATTGTAAAATTCTTGAATAGTAATATTTCTAAATAATAATCTTTCCGAATGAGAAAATTCTGAACAATAAAATTTCCAATTTGGAAAGTGCCTCATTAGTGAAATTCTCGATGCCTTAAAATTCCATAATTGGTGAATTCTTGAATAATAAACTTAACTATTCTGAAAATTCTCGGAAAATAAAATTTTCGATACTTTGAAATTCCTAAATTGAGAAATCTTCGCATAATAAAGTTCTAACATAGTAAAATTCTTGATACCTCAAAATTCCCGAACTAAAAAATTTTCGAATAATAAAATTCCCGAATTGATAAATTCCCTGATTGAAAAATTGGCGAACAATGAATTTCCTGAAACATAAAATTCCCAGGTTGTAAGATCTTGAATAATAAAACTCTCGAATAGTAAAATTCACGAGACCCATCGAATTGGAAAATTGCCAAAATAAAAAATTCACGAACAATGAAATTCTTAAATAATAAAATTTTTAAATTGCAAAATTCCAGACTAATAAAATTCTTGATACTTGAAAATTCCTGAATTAGAAAATTCACAAACAACAAGATTTCTGAATGATGAAATTCCCGAATAAGAAAAATCCTGAATGATAAAATTTTCGATACGTTAGGGGTCCTGTTTTAATCAAAGAATAAAATTCCTGATTTACAGAAGTTTTTGGTACGGTCTTAATGCTATGAATTTTTCTATTTAAAGTAATATGAACTGGACTGGAAATTAAAGCACTCGTAGTAGAGAACTCTTGGATTTCAAACTTTTCAAATTGAACTTTAAGTGCTTCAATTTACTTATTTGGTTAAAAGTTCGTCCTTTTGGTCAAAATTCATTATCGGCAGCTGAAAAGTCGTCATTTTTTAAAAAAAACTAACAGTTTTTTTTAAGGAAGTTAATCTTCTTGGTTAAAAATTTATCTTTTTGTTTGAAAATTAATCTCTTTGATTGGAAATTTACCTATTTCGTTATAATTTTGTCTTTTCGGTCAAATTTAATCTGTGTCGTTGGTGATTCAACAATTTGCTTAACAATTTATGTATTTTTATACAAATTAATTTTTTTTTAAGAAAATCAATTCTTTTGGTTGAAAATTCATCTTTTTCTTTCAAAATTATTATTTTTTTTAATACAACTATTTGGTTGAAAATTTGTCTTTTAAAAGAAACTTAATCTCCGTTGAAAATAATTTATGTCTTTTAATAAAAAAATTATTTTATTTTTGGTAGAAAATTAATATTCTGGGTTGCGAAATTCATCTTTCTGTTTGAAAATTCACTTCCTTGATTGAATGATCCCAAGTATCCCGCTGTCACTTTAGAAAAAACTCACAGACCTTGTCGACTTGATCTGCAGCCTGTATAAGTCGAAGGCCAATAAAAGCAACATCGAGGAAGCTTTTAGAGTCCCAGTCAGAAACAAAACCATCGTCAGTTTCAACGACGCTAAGCCTCGAGATGACTTTATTGCAGCTAAAGTTAAAAACAAGAAATCTCTAATGTTTCACGATATCGATTCTAGCCTGTCTGACGATCCTGTTCACATCAACTGTAACCACCCTCAAGATCTTTATAAGCTACTAAAGGTGGTCGAGCCTAATTTGGGTCCTAGTTAACTTTACGGTAAGACTTGAATCTTCAGCAGAGCAGTGTAGATTCGTCAAGCGCCAAATGCTTTATATAAGTTAGTAAAGATCTCTGATTTGACTGACTCGCTTGACCTTAATGCCCTTCTTTCCAACCAGCTAAGTGAGGTAGACGATTATAATCAATCTTGACTTAATAACTTTCCCTCCTTTGATAAAGCCTTGCAAGTGGCAAAACCAGTGCTTTTAACTTCTCTGCTTCTTTTGAAATCTTCTGCAATATCGTTCTTGGACTATGACTCAAGCTCGGCTTGTGTCTCTTTTATCAATTCTTCTTCAGTGATTTGCCTTTTAACTTAACGTATATGACAGAAATTCTTTCTTAATTAAACCCCTATCTTCCTCCTTTCGATGTCTCGCGCATTTCTATATGTACCGACATGGTTTTTCCGTTGAAATAAATTTTTTTTTTATAAGAAACAAACTTTCTTCATATTCTCATTTAAATATATACTTGGTTATTCCAGTCTTTCTCATTGTAGCAGCAAGCAAGGGAAGCCTTTGCACTTGGTACACTTAAATGCGAGATCACTTCCTCCTAAAATATGTGGAATCCCAGATATCATGCATTCGTACAACAGCAATATTCTTGCGATCTCAGAAAGTTGGCTTCGTCTGATATCTCTGACTTTGCGAAATTAATTCACGGTATTAGGTAATGAAGGGCTCAACTGGCTAAAAAAATTATCTATGGTATGTGACTTAGGAAAGGTTTGTCTAAAATGCGCTGTAAGTTTTGTTTCAGTATCATTTGTTTTTTAACAAGAGAAAGACATATCGTACAATGAGTGTAGCCTACGCAAGTCGGTTTGAAGCCGTGTTTTTATGCACGCATACAAAAGCACCCAAAATGAATTTTACAGTGGCTGCGCGCTAGAAGAGAAAGTTGAAAAACGTTGTTGACGATTTGCCAGACAGGGTAAAGACGCGTATGACCACGTAAAAAAAAGGATAAGATGATTATACTAAGCTTTCGAGACGCACCCCACCTACAAATAACAGCAAGCCCAAAAAGTTTTCTCAAGACGATACAACGCCGTTTAAGATCTACCGGCTATGAATAGAAGAGCATGGTGCTAAAAGCGTTTTTGAAACCGCAGCATGTGGAAAAGCGACTAGCTTGGGCGAACAAAAAAAATCCAACGCGTCTTGTCGAATGTAATATTGACAGATGAGTCATAGTTCTGAACGGCTTTGGCGTAATGCAAGTGTTCCCTGTCAACCTTAACGCTGAAAGGATGCTTTAAATCTATTAGACAGCTTTAATAAACTCTACATAGAAGTGGTTTAGAAAAGAAAATAGAGAATGGATACTTCAGAAAGACAACGACCAAAAACACCGCAAACGCCTGCGCAGCCAGTAAAAAGAGGAAAATAGGATCACTGTCTTGAACTGGCCCTTAACATTCCGAAATGTATACTCATAGAAAATGTAAGGTCTAGAATAAATCAGAAGCTTCAGTTTAAGCGTTTCTTCAACTTGAGACAGCTGACTCGACACTTGCGTGACGTTTGCAGGTCCTTACCCTGCATTATGGACGAAAGGTTAGTGGAAAGGATGCCCTGACGTTGCCAAGCTATAATCGTCAATCATGAGGCTTGAGTGGCATATGAGGTAAGCGCATTACAGTTTGAATACTCTTTTTTAAAGCTCTGGTGCAGAATTTTATAAATATTTTTTTCTTAAAAAGAAGCCATGACGACGCTTTTGTGGAACTGACTATCTAAGATACCAAATCCACCCAAAACGTACGTAAGCAGCACAGCGAACCTGGACAAACCAACCCGTACGGATGAATCCAAACAAACCGACACTTCGTTTTTTCTATCCTTCGCTTAAAAGTTCATTCGTTGAATAGTCAACAATGTAATTTTTGACCAATGCAGCGGCATTTTTCGCAAATCGAAAAAATAATTTCAAATCAAACTCACGTAATTTCTTATAGAGAATTTGAATTACACATTGATTAGGCATTGTAAGTAATGCTGCACCTAGCTTAGATGATATATACATACTATTTCAATAACAATTTAGTTTAGCTTGAATTTCCAATTTAATCTAAATTAGTTTTAAATTCGTACAATCAGAAAAATAATTGTCTTTAACTGAAAAAAAATGTTTTCTTGGGTGTTAATGAAAATTTGGTTAAATCAAGCAAATTTTTGTTGACTCTGCAAAACATCTGATTGGCTCAGCCACATTTTTTGGTTGAATCAACCAAATATTGTTTCCATCAAAATAAAAAGCGAAAGCAACAAAAAAATTTAGTTGGGTCAATCAAATATTTTTTTGGCCATATAATAATAATATTCAATTGTAAAAACAACAATAATTTTGTTGATTTAATCTAATGGTTTTCTAATTGTGCGTAATTAGTCCAAACAATGATACGTGTCTGTCAGTGTTGCTTGAGTAAAGCAGCGCAATACTCTAGCGCATTATAGCAAGCGAAATGAATTTCACCGGGAAAACTGTGGAAATTTGCCGGAAAAATTTGCAGCAAACACAAAGTGTGAATCTAACGCTAATTTTAGCGTACCAATTACCTATAACAAAAATTAGGCTTGGTAATGTGAACGGTACCTCTACACAAGTTATCGTTTATCTCAGATTCGGGGTACAAAAAATCATCTGCTGTCAATTGTTTTGTCAGTTTTGCGTCATGAAAAATAGGCTGTAGGTAAGTACTCCAACTCCGAGCGAGATGGAACACTATCTTGACATTAGGTGCAAACAAATTTTCATTCTAGAGTTTTTACTGTCTTCCTGAACATTTTAAAACCAAAAATCAGGTCAAATTATAAAATAAAATAATTTCAAAAAGTTTAAGTTGTATATTTTTTACTGATTTACTCTAAAATCATCCTCTACAGCCACAACACATTATTTTTGGATGTTTCTAAAAGACATACTATAAAGTGTTCAAAGATAATTGAATCTAATTGAAAGGAATCGTTCCGCTCTGTTTTAGGATTTTTTAAACTTCCGAAAAATTCCCGACAGTGTCGAAATTACCCGAAAACCGCGAAATCTCCTGGTCATTAGCTGGTCTTATCTCTGAAGTAAGCCCGAGCGCTAAAACTGTAAATATTAAAAATTACAATATTGATTCTAAGGAACGTCAAAAATTAATCAAATCCGAATATTATTAACACTTGAAACCTTTAAAATTTCAAATATCTAAAATAAATTCATATCATATAAAGATTAACAATTTTTAAATTTTTGAATAAAATTCTCAAAATGCAATCATTTAAATTTAGTTGTAAAATTTAAACTCATAAAAGGGCGAAAATGAAAATTAAGTGTTCAAATATTCTTCAATTTTACGTTATACATTTTTTAAATCTTCAATCATAAAATGTCACACTCCATTTTCTCTTGCATTTTATAAAATCTAAAATATGTTTCCGTCATAATATTTTGCCAACTGCTATGTGTCTTTACCATACATTTCACAATACAATTACTGTAGATAATAACTTCTATTAATACGTGTAACAAAGATTTTGAGTTAATAAATAGTAATTTACTTTTTTTTTATGTAATATTATAAACTATGACTGTAGATGAATAGTTTTATTAAACAAATCTAATGCATAAATTTTGTTTAATTAACAAAATAAGTCATCATATAAACCTGAGAAATGTATTCATCAAAAATTATTTTGACAAAATTATGAAATAATATCAAGGCATTATAAGCAATGTGAAAATCCACATTAATTTATAAAATAAATAATCAATTAAACATATAACGCTTATTTTTTAGTGTGCAGCACTTATCATAAAAATCATATAAAATTAAAGAAAGACGTAGAACTTTGTTTTTGAGACACATGTAAAATTAATAATCTGAAATTCTAAAGATGAACTGATATACATGATATCTCTTATCTACAGTATTTGCATTGTGAAATATGGAGGCGCACAGCAGTTGACATGTCCAAATTTAATTTAAGTAAAAACTTTTCTTCACTCGTTTTGAACGTGAGAAAAGTCAATAATTTTGTAACTTATTATATCGATTGTCAAGAGATAAAATCTAAAATTATCCTTATCATTATACATTAATTACATTACAGGAAAATTTTTATATTTATTAATACTATTTAATTGATATAAATTTTTAAAATATTCCAAAAAGATTGATAAATAGTCCCGATCTTTTTTTTAATTATCGAAACAGCACATGAAAATTACCTTATATTCTCGCTTTCCTAAAGCGTTATACAAATAGTAGTCACATGCTTCTATAGTTTTTGTTGCATTCATGTATTATGTACTTCAGAGATAAATTTATTTCTGGTCGTTATACAGTTTTTATTTTTAAATAATTTTATATAAACTCTTATATTCTATAGCATATCTTTTGCTATCCAGAAAACAATTCTCCAAATTAAAGAAAATTTTAGTGTCGCCTCGTGATATAAGGAAAGTTTATTTAATTTAAATTTGTTTTTAAAATTTTAAACCATAGATATAGTTTAGTGTTTCAACGAGAATGTTTTTACTGATAATAGAAGTATTTTTCTTATTCAGCTAAAAATTTATTTTAGTTAAAGTGTGATTACTTTGTCTTAGTTTGTAAGATTAATGAAATAAAGAGCCAATTATACTCTTCACATTGAGACCAGAAAGAAGCATAAATATTACGCAATTGTTGAGTAATCAGAGCAAACTTTAGTCGTTTAATGGAAAGTTTTTGCGAAATAAAAATACAAGAATAGAAAATACAACGTCAGATCACAAAGCAGGGCGCTACATGTCACATTTAAAAATTGTAAACATAATTTTTGAAATTAAAACATTTTTAAATAGTAACTTTTTTGGAGAAAACAATATTTCTGGCAGTTTGTTAACAGCCGGAAATTTTAAGGAATATATTGAATTTCGCTGGTAGATGAAAAACGAATTTTTCGATGATGGACTCTTAATAGCTACAGATACTTCGTACTGTATTTTTTAATTCGAAAAGAGTTTCTCAGGATTATGGAAACTTCTTTTTTCCAGAAAACAATATTTTCAGTATATGCGCAAAAAAGAATTTTTTAGAAAATTTTAAACTTTGGCTTTTAGTCAACAAATTCTCTCCTGGATATTTCTAAAAAGAAAATAATTCCTAATGATATCATTATAATTAAAATATAGTGGTTAGATTACAAAATTCGAAAAGGACTATATCGAGATCTATAGAATGAGATCGGATATTGTATCTGATGAGAAATAAACACGAAGGACGAATTTCAAATTTGTATCTTGGCAGAAATTTAAATTTGACAAGTACAAATTCATTATGATTACTTAGCAATCACGTAACATTTATTTGTTTTTTGGATCCAAATTTAAATACTAAGATTTGATCTCAATTTCATCAACTTTATACATTTTTTGAAATAATTTTTTTTGACTTGTCGATGAGTTGAATACAAGATTTCTCAAATTCTGATGATAACGCAAAATGTTCTCAAACTTAACACTGGCACCATATAAGAAATGTGTATAAACAAATTCACTCATGTTGCATTTTCATGCAGAAAATTTTTACTTACTGCAAGATCATTTCTTTTTACTTCAGAAATCATATCTTTTTATGATAGATTGTTTAAGGGTTCAAAATATGAGACAGCGTTGGAAGTTTTCTGTTTCCTAATCATCGTTAATTTAAAAACAACTCACAGACTGTAAAACACATGTCTACAAAGTTTTTACAGACGAAGTGTTACCAAAAAACGCATATAACCATGTCATTTTGCCCAGATTTTGGAGTAAATTTGTATTTTTTATTAAGTTTTTTAATAATAATAAACTAAACCATTTTAGAATTTATTTTTTGCTTATAATGCAGTCGCATTTTCAAATTAAAGTGTGCAATTGTTTTATTGAAATCATAGATCGTGTTGTTAAACTTTTCTTAATTTCAAGAAAACTAAGATATGTACTGTATTTAGCAATAGGTCGCAGTTTTGTACAAAAAAAATTATGCTTTTCGGCAGATTCATTTGTTTTTATCATAGAATAACATCATCCTCCGTGCAACAAAAATTAGTTAGTTTTTATAATTATCGTAGAAGGATGAGATATAATATTACCATGACTCGCATCAAATGGTTTATCTTTTTATTGCATGCTAACATATTTTTGGCCTCTAAATGCAATATAGAAATGTCGTCAGATCACATTTTCTGGTTAGAAGTGCAAATACTTGAATAAAAGCTAAACTAATTTGTTCAAAAATATTTTTTCTTTACACATGGATAAATGCTAGTTTAAAATGTAACTTTTTTGTTAGTAATTAATTTTGATGGTAGAAAATGTAGGCATTTGGTTAAAAACTCAACCATTTAATTGGAAAAACACTTTTTTGTGGAAAATTGACATTTCCGGGTTAGGAAATTAAACCTCTTTGTAGAAAATTACTTTTTTGTGAAAAATGTTCAATCATTTTCTGTTCGAAATACAACTGCATAAAAATTAATCTTTTGTGGTTGAAGATTCAACTATGTGTTGGAAATTTTTCTCATTTGAATGATTCGTCTATTTTCTATTTTAGATAAAAATGTATTTTGATTGAAATAACAAATATAACATTATTTTTTGAAAATTATTATTTTTTGTTGTATGAAAATACAACTACTTGGTTTAACATAAACTTTCCTGTTGAAATTTTATTTGGCAAATCTGAAATTTTCTCAATTTTCTTGAGAAAATTATATTAATATAACTTTAAAAATAAATTAACAAATAAACCTGAAAAATAAATAATTTTTCGAAACTTTTATTTTGCATCCAAAATTATTTTGCGATATATCTCGAACGTGTCGCAATCAGTGTTGTTGACAATCTAATAGACTTTTCAATACCTGTATGCATTTTTACGGTGATTTTTAGTTCTCTCGGTAAATATAATACCATACTAAATCCATATTCAAAAAAAACTTTTTTAAACTTTCTGCAAATAAAAACTTATACGTCGTAATATGCATTATATCAAATAGCAAAAAAGTATACAACGAAATAAATTTATAACCTTTCATACTTTTATAATTGAAACTACTTTTAAGTCAATATAAAAAAATATTTGAATACCAAAAAGTGTAATTAATTTTTGAATTTGTACAATTCTTTTTTATTTTAAACCATTTATTTTCAAAATTTATTTATAGAATTTATATGCTTACTAGCAAAACATTACCGACACAGTAAACTTAAAAGTTTTTGATAGTTTTATGATTACAATGTCTTCTGTGTCAGTCTGGATAGTCTATCAAAATGTATAATTCCTACCTGCAGTTCAAAAAAATCATCACTATTAACTAATGTCATGCTGCGAACTTAATGTCATAGCTGTGTTCTCTTTTATATTATTATTAGTAATACAAAAACATTCATTCTTCAAACAAATTTATTCGTATGTTTTTTCTTGCAGAGTTAAGTTTACAGTTTGAAAGTCTGCCTAATGACGCTCCTAATCCTGGTGTTTCTCGTGGCAGCTCCAGACGCCATTTTCCACCTGGGTCTCCTTCTCCTATGGAATCTCCTCAACGTGCAAGGTCCCGATCTCCTTCTGCTACATATTTAGCTCCACCTTTCAGGCTTCCTTCTTCCGACGGAAATGGATATGGACTTGACCAGTTCCATTTATTCGGCTTAGTCCCGCTAAAACTCTACAGCGGCAATTTGAACTTCAAAGATACATTTTTTCTGCGAATAAAGGAATTAAAGTTGGCACGTCGCCTAAGGTCCTTCAACCCGTGCCAGTCCAAGAGCAAATTGTATTATCCACATTCGATGGTGATGTCTTTGCAATATTGTCGAGTAGTGATACGCTTAATGGAATATATATATATATATATAATTATTCGGCTCACCAGAAGTAGATAACGAATTAAAATAAATATACGGAGTAGCATGATCACCCCATTGACTTCAGATGAAACTGAGGAAGTTCCAGTTGGCGCCCAGCGCACAATCTTACATAATTTTAGAGTAAAGCATGTAAACGACAGTCATGGGTAAGTTACTTTTTAAAAGAAAACAGTTATCGTCACTATTTAAAAAAATTTTTTTTTGTCACTCTTTTAAAATAAAGTCGCTATAACCACTTTTTAAAATAAAAATATCACTTCAGTCGCTTCTTCTATTAAATTAAAACAGAGAACTTAAGCATATATAAACGTTATAGAATATTGTTATTTTTTCTTTAAATTTGACCTAAAATCTCTTCAGTTCCCTAGAAATCCACTGAATTTAATGAATCTGTTTTGTATTTTCAATTTTTTTATATCGCTCGAAAGACTTTCAAATTTATTCTGAATTCTTATGGATATTATGAGATTCTTATTCATCATTCTATTTACTTTCACTTATTTAAATCAAATATAATTTCATCAGATTTTTAAAATGTTCTTTTGTTCACTTTAATTATTTTTTATTTGTATTGATTTCGTATGACGTTATTCTCTGTCCAGATCTCATTCTGTCGAGTCTCATCTTTCTGCCAGCTCCATGTCTGGCCCTGGTCTTCCATTTTTAAACATATTTGGATATGGACTTGACCAACTTCAACTTATTCGCCTTTATTCTATAAAAAATCCGGATCGACTGTTCAAGCTTCGAAAATACACTTTTCCTTCGGATAAAAAAATAAAAATACGTGTAGAAAACAATGACTTTAGGCCGATTTCAAATCAAGAACGAATTGTATTATCAACATGCAATGGTGACGTCTTTGCAATATTGGAAGAGAATGATATTCTTTTTAAAATATATGCACGTAATCCTCTCACTTGACGTAAAGAACGAGCAAAAATAAACATGGAAAGCGGCATAATTGCCTTCTTGGCCGCAGAAGAAATCAAGCAAACTCCAGTAGGCCCTCGTCCACCAAATCTTAAATTATACAGGTGTCTTGTAAATGAAAATCCTTCACAACATTAAACAAAATGTGAAACATTTTTATGCTTTAATCTTTCGGAAATGTCCTAAACAGTCTTTTTAAAAATCAGATAAAGAATATCTTTTGATTTACTTACGCAGATAAAGGTACTATTTGAGAAATATTGTTATAGGTTTATAAAGAATTATCTGACATAATTTTTCTACAAGAAGATCACCCTATTGTAGATAAGAAAAAATTTAACTGCAAATCAAAAATTTTAGAAAATTGGTTATCATTATTATTTTTCTTATTATTGACATGTTGCCACACTTATATGTTTATAAATTAAAGGCAATAATAAGCCCACTTTTTTTCTGCGTTATTTATACTCCTCTTAAATATAATTTTTTTTTTAATATTGCTGAATAAACTAATTAATGAAGTTAATTCTTTTTATCAAAAAAATTCTATTCAGAAACTTGTTAGTGATCTTTTACGAAAATAAGAGAATCTCTCACCCAAGAAAATTTTCTAACTACTTATAAAGATGACTAAACTGCGCCAAGTCTTCCTAGTGTCATCTCTGACCTTAGAAAACTTACTTATCAGTTGCAAACCTGGCAAAACTGCAGCAAGACCTTTATAGACATTTTTTAACCAAAAAATTTTGCAATGTAGTTTCAAAGATGGCAAAACTGCAGCATGAGCCCTCAACGGCATCTCTTGCCCATTAGAGTTTTCTAAGTAGTTATAAATATGTCAAAACTGCAGCAAGCCTCCCCAGCAGCATCTTTTGCATAAGGCGATTTTCTAAGTTGTTGTGAAAGTAAGAAAACTGCGGCAAGCCCTCTGGCGTAGTCTTTTGCCCAAAAAACTTTCTGACCAGTGGCAAACATGACTGAACTGCGGCAAGCCTCCCTAGCAGCATCTCGCGACCAGGAATTTTTTCTATCTGGTTTCAAAGATGGCAAAACTACGGCAAGTGTCCCTAACGGCATCTTTCGCCCAAGAAAGTTTTCTAAATAGTTATAAATATGACAAAACTGCAGCAAGCCTCCCTAGCAGCATCTTCTGCCCCAGACAATTTTTTAAGTAGTTGTGAAGATGGAAAAAATGCGGCAAGTCTCTCCGGCATTATCTTTCACCTCAGAAACCTTTTTCAACTAGTTGTAAGCATGGCAAAACTGCAGCAAGTTTACCCAACAGCATATCTCACCCGGAAAAATATTCTAAGTATTTTTAAAGATAGTGAAACTGCAGCAAGCATCCCTAACAGCACCTCGCGACCCAAAAACCTTTTAACTAGTTGTAGACATGGCAAAACTACGGCAAGTTTTTTCAGCGGCATCTCTTACCCAAGGATATTTTCCAACTAGCTTAAAAGATAGAAAAACTGAGGCAAGTCTACCCAACGACATTTCTCGTCCAAAGAAATTTTTTAAGTACCGGTAAGTATTTCAATATATTGGCAAGTCTTTACAGCAGCACCTCTCACCAAAGAAAATTTCCTTACAAGTTGTAAAGATGGCAAAACTGCAGCAATCCCCTCAGCGGAATCTCTCGCCTAGAAAATTGTTCTGTGTGGTTTTGAAGACGGCAAAACTGCAGCAAGTGCCCTTAATGGCATCTCTCGACCAAAAAAGTTTTTTAAGTAGTTATAAATATTGCAAAACTGCGGCAAGCCTCCCGAGCAGCATTTGTCCCCCCCCCCCTAAATTTCCTAAGTAGTTGTAAAAATAACAAAGCTGCGGCAAGCCTCCACAGTGGCATTTCTCGCACAAGAAAATTTTC
>JAUELO010000020.1:1064301-1079614 GCA_032357855.1 Amphibolips quercusostensackenii
GCTTTGATTGAGCGCCTAGGGCCTACTGGAGTTTCCCTAGTTTCATCTGTGGTCAAGGGAGTCATTGTGTGGCTTTCTATGTTTATCTTTGCCCGTGTTTCTTTTCTAATACGAGGATTATATGCATATATTCCAGCAAGAACGTTACTACTTTCAAAAATTGCAAAGACATCACCATCAAATGTTGATAATACAATTTGTTCTTGAATTAAAATAGGCCTAAACCCTTGCCTTGCTGCAAGTATTTTTATTGGTTTATCCGCAGGAAAAGTGTATCTTCGAAGTTCGAACAGCCGGTGCGGATTTTCTTTGTAGCAAAGCCGAATAAATTGCAGTTGATCAAGTCCATATCCAAGTACGCTAGTAAACGTCAGCGCAGGGCGAGACCTCAAGGCGGAAGGAAGACCAGGCTCGACAGAAGAAGGAAATCTGTCACAAAAATAAATTCACACAAAAACAAAATAAATAATAAACGATTTAAGTAAATAGAACAAAATTTTTGAAATCTCATTAAATTCGTATAAATGGGAGTGAATAGAATTAATAAATAAGAATCTGATATAATCCAAATTCATTAAAAACAGCGGATTTTAAGGGAAACGCGGAGATTTCAGGGCAACTTGATAAAAATTTAAAAGACACAAGAGATTTTAAATAATAGAAGTTTCGGAGGTTGCTTTTGCACTGGTATTGGTAGTAAATCGCTAATTACGAAACGTGAAGTGTCTAGTGGTCACAACGCGTGAAAGCCATCTCTCGACCCGTGAGCTGAGAAACTTGATGGATCAGCACCGTCTCTCTTCCTGCCCACTAAGAAACTGTACAAGCCAGCAGTCTTATGATATAGCCAATCGGATTTGATTTGATGGGAGTTCTTGTTTATTCTATAAACTTAAGAAATCCTTGGTTTCTGTTTTAATTCAAGAAATGAAGCGGATGAGTTAATATTTTTGTTCAAGAAAGTGACAATAGTGACTTTATCATAAAACAGTGACATACAAGGGACTTCAAAAAATAGTGACAACTTATTTCTTCCAAAAAGTAACTTACCCATTAGTGTGGTTTATATGCTCTACCCTAAAATGATATAAGATTGGGCGATGGCGGCCTACTGGAACTTCCTCAGTTTCATCTGGGGTCAATGGAGTAATCGTGCCGCTCTTCATGTCTATTTTTATCCGTTTAGTAGCTTTGATGTGGTGAATATGTTTATATATTCCATCAAGAGTATCCCTACTCGACAATATTGCAAAGACGTCACCATCGAATGTTGACAATACAATTTTTTCTTGGGGTGTCACAGGCTTATAGACATGATGTCCTACGAGTATTCTAATTTGTTTATTTGCAGGAAAAGTGTATCTCCGAAGTTCGAATCGATAGTGCGGATTTTTAGTTGGAGTAAGCCGAATAAATTGAAGTTGATCTAGTCCATATCCATGTCCGTCAGAAGAAGGAAGCCTATTAGGCAGATTTAGATAGCTGTCAGGAGGAGACCGGGACCTTGCACGTTGAGGAGGTTCAGCAGAAGAAGAAGTCCTGAGGGGAGGTTGAGGTCTGGCAGCAGGAGGAGAGCTGTCATGAGGATGTTGTGTATCAAAAGAAGACAAAAAGTGTGGGCTGACACGAGAAACACTTGAAATAGGGGCGCCATTAGGCAAGCAATCGAACGGTGAACCTAATTCTGCAAGAAAAAGCAAACGATCACATTTTTTTTCAAAAACAAATATTTTTGCATTATCAATTAAAGCCGTCTACGAAAGTACACAGCTGATAAATTCTGCTCGCAGCATGAAATAGTGACGCGTTTGTTTTTGAATTGCAGAAAGTAATTGTACATTTTAATAAGCTCTTTAGACTGACACGAAAGTCGTTTTATTCATAAAACTAAAAAAATCTTCTAAGTATACTGCGCCAGTAATTTTATGCCATTTAGAATAAAAATTATGTAAATAGAGCACAAAAATAACTGTTTGTGATTTTAAAATAATTATGCAAATTCAGATAGTAATTGTACATTTTGGTTTTCGGGTGCTTTCTTAGATTGTAACAAAAGTAATTTCAATAATGAAATTATACAAAGTATATGAATTTAGTCCGTTAATATGTTTTTTTTACGCTGATAATTTGAATAAAATAATATGTTTAAAGATGAAGCACGAAGGATTTGATACATGCTCTGTGTCAATTAGATTTAATAGAGTTTCAATGAAAAACTTTTAATGAAACAGCAAACAGCAAATAACAGTAATTATTATAAAATACATATTACAAGAGAGAAATTTTTATTTGCAGAAAAATTGAAAAACGTTTATTAAATTATAAATATATTCTTGTATTATATTCACCAATAGAACTAAAAATCACCGTCAAAATAAAGATCACAGCATAAACGATCTTCATTTTTGGAACCAGAGGGAAAACTGATTTATACGTTAGTGAAGAATTTGGTTAACAGTGTATCGAGTTAATATTCTAGTGTTTGATTAGAGTATATATCTAGTATCTGTATTGTTTTTTGTAGCACAAATTGATAAAATTTTCCAAACAAATGATATTTAATCAGGGATTTTAAAAAAATTAACAATTAAAATCTAACAGTATTTTAGTAACGATATTTGAAGACAAGCGCTCATTAAACCAAACTTATCTCCTACGGATCAGCAAATAAGAAGTTGTGAATATTTTTGGAGATAGTTAAGACTTACAGATACGTGAAAAAACTTGGCATCCATAAAAAATATTAAAACTACACAAACAAGAGTTTTCTCAAACATATTTTACTGACTTCACTAATTAATTTAATAAATTATTTTATTCGTTTTTAAATTGTTTAGAAGTGTTAGTTTTTAAAAATTGTTAATATTATTTTTACAAATAATTTATATTTTTAATATTAGAAAATAGAAATCCGGTGACAAGAAGGCGCTCATAGCGTGCTTGCATTTGCCATAACTTTAAAAATATTTTAGTTCTAAATTTAACAATACTTTAACGTGAATGGCTGCAAAAATTAATAAAAAGAGTTTCTTTCAACGAAAGTAGTTAGCTTTAACCAATTAGTTGAATTTTCAAACAAAAAATATAAAAAACTGTAAACTCTTATAAAACAGACAAATTTTCAAGAACATTGTTAAATTCCTAACCAAAGAAGAATAAGTTTTAACCAGATGTCTTTATACAAAAAAAATATTACATATTTTCTAAAAGAGATGAGCTTTTTACAAAAGAGGTACATTTTCAACATAAAATTATGAAAAAGACGAATTTTCTCAAATGAAACTTGTAATTTTCAACCAAAAAAATGACTTTACAACTCTAATTCTTTCAAGATTTAATTAGTTTTGCATATCTACCATATTCCTTTCCGAAATTTCAGCAAATCCTGTGAAATGTTTAAGAATATTTTCAAAAATTTCCAAGAATGAATTTTTCGCTACGATTCGCTTGCAAGTTTTAGAGCGTCTATGGCGCCCGGCAGTTGGTTCTTACGCTTCGCACTCGATAATATATTTATCTCGCACTACGCACTCGATTTTTTATTTCTCTAACATTTGTGCACATACTGTTTAAAATTTAAAATCAAAGCATCAACAACTGTACTTTGCTGATTGTGAATTCTTATTTCCTTAAATATCCGATAAAAAACAATTCTGTGATTAAACATTGTATCACAACTTGTGTGCCACTTGATTTAAATTTGATTTTTTTTAGTGGTACCTTTTACTATTTAAACTAATAATGCGCATCCTAGCGTGAAGTGGATCTAAACAAATTTGTATATATAATTCAGGCGAAAAATTTTGTTAAATAAAATGTTATCGTAGCTTGTGTCGCTTTTTCAAAATTTTAATTTTATTATTTTTAATCTTATTTTTTATGAATGAAAAAAAATCTCCTTGTCCAATCTGAAACCTATTAATTACAAATTTTTCGATCCTTTTTGATTAAACAACTTTTGTGTATTAATTTTTTTTGTACCTTGGGTCGTTTTTCAAAAATTTTTTATTTTTCTATTTTTATGTTGTTTTCTGTAAACAAAACAAAAACTGCACATCTTATCAAAAGTTAGTAATACCAAATTTGTAGTCGATTTATCTTATTTTGCATCTCACATCGCTTGACCTCAAAACAACACTTTTTATTTTTAATTATTCTTTGTGCAACCAAAACTTTAATTTTCGATTTTTTAAAAAGGTTTAAAAAATTGATTTAATAATATTGTAGGGCTGTTTAAAAGCAACGTTCTCCGTTTTTGCCTTTTTTTGCCTTTTTTTATATTGTGCGTTGCTTGGCTTTAAATTTTCATTCTCGTTTGCTTTTTTGGATTTTTAGAATGCTATAACTCTGACAATTTTTTTTTTTTAATAAGCCTTGGAGACCTTATCCATTTTAACTCAGGCAGGTTCTACACTGAATGTCGCAGAACCTCTTGGGGTCAAAATATGTTATTTTTTAGGCGAAATTAGGCGATAATTATTTTTGCGATTTGAGAAAAAAATTTTTGTATGAAGTTATGCGTATTTGAATGTTTTGCTTTGTTTGAAAAAAAAACAAATTTCTTTTTTATACTTATATAACTTTTGACCTAATTGAGATATTTCAGGCGGCGCTTTTTCTGAAAATATTAATTATCGATTTTCTCAAAAAACTCACACTTACGTTATTTTTCACGTAAGAGAATTTTTTCACTTTTCTTGCAAACAGTAGATACGAAAAAATGTTGAGAAAATAGTTTGCATATTTAAAAAAGTTCTACGAAATTTCATTCACTTATTTCTGATAACTAGCACCATTTTCAAGAAAAATAAAAAAAATAAATTTTCATAAACAAAAAAATTTTCTTAAATCCAAAAATGTTTGAGCCTGCATACAACTTATATAACATCTTATTCATATGAATAAAAATTTATAAAAAATATTTTCAAAAAATAAAAAAGGTAAGATTTGCCTTTATTTATTTATTCTGTCATCCTGTATAGTTTAATGCATCTTCAATAGCAGAAGTTTCCATACATTTGATTTGATTTTAAATGCTAGTAGTCGAATTAATAGTCTAAGCTAGTGTAAGTGTTTCTATGCAGATTTATATTCACAGTAATGGAAAAAACTCAACGAATAAATTTGAATGCCAAGCGACAAGTGTGTCCTGATTTTAGAACTGTGCACAGAAAAGCAATTTATAATATAATTAATAACAGATTTGTAGAGCTGAAATAATTGGTTGCTCTGCTGCAACCGGAGTTTTCTGAAAGAAATATTGAATCACACACTTGTGTTTGAATTATGTTTGGGTAATTGTATAAAAAAATCAGAAAAAATCCGCCTCTTAACTCGGCAGCCTGATGATTTTTCAAAAAATGATATCCTTTCGAAATTTTCAGTTACACAGTATATAGTGAATAAAGCACTGAAACTAAAAGAGGAAAAAGGCGTTAATTATTTATCTGAACCATACAGTGCTCATCCTTTATCTGAAGAGCATCTCAAGTTGTCACAAGAAAATTATTTAAATGATTACTTAGATTGTACTAGGCAGAGTCTAAATAAAAATGACGTCATCAATGTTTATAAAAATGTGAGAATGGTGAAGAAGGTAAAACGTTACTTAGCGCAGAGAAATAATGAAGTGTAAAAAATTTTTGTAGAAAAAATCCACCGTGTTATCATCCATTGTCCAAGGGAAGTGTGCGTCTGCATCTACTGTGCAAATTTTGAACTCTGTTTAATCGCTCGCCAAAACTTGAGAAATGAAAAGTCTCTGAACCTAAAAAAGATTTGTCACGAAGTATTTTCGGTCATAGTGTGTTCTTTTGCGTCAAAAAAATGCATCCTTCAAGAGTGCAAGTTATGTCCAGGTGCTGAAGAGGTTCAGAAGAGGCTCAGAAGAGGTAGCTTGTAAAGAAGTGACTCTTTATTTATTAAACAAAAACAAATCAAAAAAGCGCGCTACATCTTTTAATACATTTCTGAAAGAACTAAGACATTGGACAGTAAAAACAAATGTCTATAAATACGTAAAAGACATTAAAATGGAGGAAATAATCAAAGTAAAAGCAGAAGCAAAAGGTGATTTAAGAAAAATTCTTCTACACGGTAATATTGCAGAGAATTGGAAAAGGGTTTTGAATAATTGAATTCATAGTTCTTTCTGGAATGGTTGTTAGATTTCAATATTTACGGCAGTTTGCTATCACGGTGGCAAAACACAGTGATTTGATATTGTCACTGGCAATACAAACATGATTCTGCGCGTGATGTTTTAACAATGAATCGTATTATCGCAAATTTGGAAGAGCATTCTCAGGCAAAATACATTTAATCAATTACCATTATCACAGAGTGAGTGATAATATCAGGTGAATTTTGAAATATTTTTTTACTGATCTCAATTTAAAAAAATCCACACTGAAGAGTCATCACCGATGCTAACACTTTTGTGACTGAAGTGTAAATGTACGTTCCTGCTGTTAAAATAATTTTATTTTCTGCAAAAGATTGAAAATTTTTTCGAAAATTCAAACGCAAAAGTGGAAGAAAGTGGCGCCCATCCCGGGAATACAAAAATGTCACATGTTAGAAATAAAGATTAATAAAAGTGATATTAAAACTGCTTATATGGCTAAAACTTTTAAACGCGATTGAACTCCTTAATTATCTACAAAAGCTAATGATTTCTCTTTGGATTACGACGACTCTGATAAATAATCTGAAAGAATAGACATTGAGAATCTAAAAACTTGAGCCTAGGTATTATTTATTTTTTAAACTTAGATTCGAACGAAGTTTTTGTACATTATTGGAAAATACCAACATAAATATAAAATATATTAAAATAAATATGTGATATAAAAACCTTTTAGTCCAACATTTTCTTGTCTTGACATTATTCTTGTAACTTGAACTGTTTTTCTAAAGATATGATTTTGTCAAAAAGTAATCATTGTGAGAGCTTTACAGTTTGGATAGAGACTTTCATTTTTGGGCTCCTTGAAAAAAGCACTTTAATTTTTGGGCTTCAACCCTTAACGTGAATTGTGTAACTATTTTACTTTAGAAATTTAATTAGCTGTTTCACTTGGAGAATCCTGGGATCTGATTCATAAAAAGTAAAAGAAATTGATTTTTTTTTCAAATATTGCTATGGGACTGAAAGAATAATCTAGAGTATTCTGTATCTGCACTTCGTGATTATTTTAGAACAAAAAATGTATTGGCTGTTTCACAGGTCCAAAGATTCTCCGGTGAAGCAGCCAATAAATGTTTTATCATAAAACAGTCATACCAATGACATTCAGAAAGCTGTTGATTATTTTTCTACTACCACAATAGTATTTTGAAAAAAAATCCACCCCTTTTACTTCTTACAAAACAGGTCAAAGGATTTTCCGTGTAAAACATCTAATGAATTTTTAAATTAAAAATAGTCACACAGTTCACATTCAAAAAACTCCAGCCAAAAAATCTGAGTGATAATTTTTTGGGAAGCATCGAAATCCGAGAATCTATTTACTCTGTAAAGATTTAAAAATTATTATTTTTTGACAAATTTATATATACGTGGTACAAAAGGGCTGCTTTTTAGCGTTTAGCGTTGGAGCCCAAAAATCGGGGTGGGTTTTTCGAGGAGCCCAAAAATCAAAGACTCTATCCACACTGTAAAATTATCATAATGATTATTTTTTAATTAAGTCATAAATTCTTTATCATTTTTAATTTTTTGCGAATAGACAATCACTCGCCGTATTTTTAGTGAATAAAAATACGAACAAGAATTGTATCTTCAACACATATGTTTTAGGTAATATAAATAAATATGTACGCATATAAATAAAATGCAAAATGGACTGTATTTTGTAAAGCCCTGAAGAAGTGAAATATAAGTAAAGTTTGAAAGGAGACGAGTCCGGTACAACGACGAAATTATTCGTGAGTGACTGTCGAAGACGAAAAAAAGGAAAGGGTGCGAAAATTGGAAAATATGACAAAATGGGAGAATTAATGACGTCGATTGTCTTAATTGGTCGAGGAAGTTTAAGGTAAGAGGTGTAGGTGGGAAATGGATTTCATGTAAATCAAGCAGTGAGAAACGTGGGTGAGGCCCAAAATATTTTTCAAAATCAAGGTATTTGCTTCAACAGCTGTTAGCATATCCTAAATTTTTTGAGATTAAGTATGTTGGCAAAGTAGAAGGGCTGTACAGTGTTATAACATGAGTTTTAAAGATTTTAAAGGTTATAGCTAAATTGCCCTTGCAAGGCCATTTACCATCTGTCAGTGAATAAAGATACGAGAAATAGTAAATCAACAAAAGAACGGTATAAGGTGTCAAAACGTGTCAAAACTCGAGAAAAGAGGATTGAAGATGAAACATAAATTTTAAAGCGAAGACGAATTTAAAAGTATAGAAAATTAACAGAGAATATACACACAAAAAAATAAACTTGAGTGTTGCGACTCAATATCCTATCTACGTGGTATGCATTACTTCCGATTACCCTGGATTACTTGAATTTTTTTGTATTACCAGTTAGGATAAGCAAACTGTCCTGCAAACTACCAAAATTGTTTCCCCCTTCAGTTCAGACATCCGGTGCTTTATCTCATATCATACCCAGTGCTTAATAATTGTTTAAAAGCGTGTTCTTTTGACAGAAAGTTTGAAGAAGAAGTTCTGATTAAATTTTGAAATTCACCAGAAAGGACTGCGTTGTGTCGCGGAAATATTGTTGACGGAAGCTTCGAAAATCGTGTTTGGGTAGACTCGTCCCATTGAATTTTAGAGCAAAATGCTCAAAAACAAAATTAAACAAGACAAAATTATGTGAAAGCTAAGGAAAGAGAAAGCTGCCACCAGTAGAAGGTGTCAAGTTATGACACTTAAAAGAAACACGATTTAAAAAAAAGGCTAAAAATAAATTTCTGTAGTTTGTATCTGTAATTTGGAACCTGTTAATTACACGAAAAAATGATGTGAATAATATTTGAAGTAGACTCAATTCGGAGTTGTTCTAAAAAAATATACCCAACAAGTTTGAGCGCGCCTAGGGCGCACGTCTATTGAATCTCGTTCTTCGCGCTCAATAACGTATTTTACTCACGTTACGCTTTCGGACCTTGTACTTTATCCACATTTGTGGACACACCTTCAAAAATTAAAGGTCTATCATCTACAGCTGTAATAGGATAATTGTGAATTCTCTTTAGTGAAAGCTCTTTCGGTTTCAACGAACACATTCTCATTACGCATCTTGTGCTTCGCAGTCGATTCTGTTTGTAGTGTGAACTTTTCTACATTATGTTTAACTCTATTATATAAAATGAATATTTTATTTATTTCTGTACCTCGCTCTAGGACTGCTTATTTAGATATTGAAAAATATTCCTTAGATTTTATTTTTTATCACTACTTCAATATTTTTTACTTATTTTGCACTATTTTTAATTTTTCGATACCCTGAAAAATGTGTCATTGCAAAGAATTTATATTATTGCAATTCCTAATATGCACTTATATTGAAACATGTGTTTCTATTGTCTTGTTTTTATAATTTAAAAAAGTGTGCATTCTATACAAAAATTTTCTGATTTAACATTTTATTGCACTTTGCGTCCTTTCCTAAAAACTTTAATTATTTATTTTCAAGATTATGTTTCATTACTTCAACAGCAAAAACGCATTGTATAAAAAAATAAATCATAACAAATCCAGAGTTTGGATCGAATAACTAGCCGAGCTCGCGAATACGGGAAAAAGTAATGTCCGAACGTTTCGTTCGACGGAAATTTCCAAAGTCACAAAATTATTTTTTTTTAAACATAGGCTTATAGAGAATGACAAAACGAAACTTTTTTCTTCTTTCTGTTTTTTTATCAGATAAGTTTTTTTAATAATAACCATGAAGAACTGAAACAAATTATTCCCTAAAATCAATTATTTTTTAAAACATAAATTGTCTTTACTCAGACAAATATTATTGGAAGTGTTTAAAATTTAGTATACACACGCAGTATACGCTATAGATGCTTACAATATGAAGAAAAAGTTGAAACTACAAATTGTTTAATAATGTTTATTTGCAAATACGGACAGATCAGTAACCCCATTTTTTTTAGTTTTGCCGACAAAAAGTATCGAGGAAACTTTCGAGTTGAAACAACTTTCAGCCAGATATTTGTTCCTCACTATTGAAGGAAGATTTTTTGAAGTTTTCAGATTGAATCATTGAGAATTGGCAGGAATATCCACTTAATAAGAAAGCCTATATTTAAAAAAAAATAAATGTTGTGACTTTTAATATTTTCGTCGAACGAGACGTTCGGACAGTCCTTTTACCCGTCTTCGCGAGCTCGGCGAGTTATTCGATACAAACGCTCAAGTAGTAGGCTTTTTTTTTATTAAACAACTTTTGCATTTTAATATTTTCCATACCTAATGTTGTTTTTTTACAGACTGAATTTTTTATTGCTGATGCTATTTTATTACAATTAAAACAAATATTACGCTTCAAAATTTGTTTCTGCTTTGTTGATAATAAATTTTTTGAACTGAAAATGCGGCTATTGCATTTTTGGGCCAACAAAAATCTTTTTTAGGTGAAAATTTAACTTTTTGGTTGATTGAGAATTCAATTTGTCGTGTTAAATATTTAACTTACTTGTACAAAAATCATCTTTTTTACTTTGGAAATTCAAAGATTTTTATAAAGTCATATTTTCAGCCGAAAATTCATCCTGTTTTGTTTCAAATTCGTCGTTTTAAATAAAAAATTTCGTACTTTTTTGTAAAAAATTGTTTTTAGTTTTAAACGTAGCTATTTTGTATCAATTCTATAGATTTTAACTTAAAAGCTAAAGAAGTTAAATTGTTTCATATTAAATAATATATGGTTTTTACAATTTTTTTATTTAAAAGAATATATTCCTCTATTATTATTCTCTGTTCGTAAAAAATTACTAGAAAATTCCTAGGTTGAATTCTTTTAGTAACAGGAATTATTTTATAAATTAGCTCAATAAATATTTTGTTATATGCAAAAGTAAATAAAACAGTACTTTTTTATTTGCTTCAAAAAATATCTAGCTGGGGCATTACCAAAAGAATAAATTCTTGACAAATATGATACATTGAAATTTTATTATTGTTTGCAAGTACAATTTACATGTAACATTTTTTAATGAGTTTGCAATGTGTAGAATTTGATATTTTTGTTTAACATTTTTTTTAATAGTGTTAATGATTTTGGTTTATAAACTCTACTTTATAATCAGCTTTTATTGAGCGATCAGGGCCTACAGGAGTTTCTCTGATTTCATCTGTGGTCAATAAGGTAGTCGTGCCGCTTGCCATGTTTATTTTTGCCCGTCCTTTACGTTGAGTGCGACGATTATATACATATATTCCGGCAAGAGCATCACTACTCTCGAATATTGCAAAGACATCACCACTGTATGCTGATAACACAATTTGTTCTCGGATTGGAATGGGCCTAAAGCGATTTCGTCCTGCAATAACATGTATTGGTGTATCCGCAGGAAAAGTGTACCTTCGAAGTTCAAACAGCTGGTGCGGATTTTGTTTGTAACGAAGCCGAAGAAATTGAAGTTGATTAAGTTCATATCCAAGTACGTTAGAAAACGGAAGCACAGGGCGAGAACTGATATCGGCAGAAAGACCGGGCTCGGCAGAAGAAGAAGACCTGGCCAGAGAATAATGTCATATAAAAACAAAATAAATAAAAAGTGATTCAAGTGAGTATAACAAAATTTTTAAAATGGCATTAAACTCATATAAATGGGAGTGGATAGAATTAGTGAGTAAGAACTGATAAAATCTGAAACAGATCTATCAAATTCAGTGAATATGTTTCTTTCAACTTGTTTTTTTTTTCAAAAATTAACTTACTTATGAGTATGGTTTATATGCTCTACTCTGAAATGATGTAAGATTGGGCGAAGGCGGCCTACTGGAACTTCCTCAATTTCTTCGGGGGTCAATGGGGTAATCGTGCCGCTCTCCATGTTTATTTTTATCCGTTTCATAAGTCTTATCCGAGGAATATATTTATATGCTCCATCAAGAGTGTCACGGCTCGACAATATTGCAAAAACGTTACCATCAAATGTTGATAATACAATTTGTTCTTGGGTTGTCATGGCACTATAGCCGTTATGCCCTGTAAATGCTTTAATATGTTTATTTCCAGGAAATGTGTATTTTCGAAGTTCGAATCGCCGGTGCGGATTTTTAGTGGGAGTAAGCCGAATAAATTGAAGTTGGTCAAGTTCATATCCATATCCGTCAGAAGAAGGCAACCTTGTTGGTAAGTTTACATAGCTGGCAGAAGGAGACGGGGACCTTGCACGTTGAAGAGGTTCGGCAAGCGAAGAAGACCCAAGCGGAGATTGAAGTGTGGCAGAAGGAGAAGAGCTGGCAGTAGGATGTTGTGTGTCCGGAAAAGAAGATGGGCAGGCACGATAAACATTTGGAATAGGGGCCCCATTAGGCAAACAATCGAACGGTAAACTTAATTCTGCAAGACGAAGCAAACGATTACATTTTTTAAGAACAAATATTTTTGCTTTACTAATAATGATCGTCTACAAAAGTACACATCTAATACATTCTGCTCGAAGCATAACGTTCTTTCACAGTGTTGCTTTTGTTTTTAAACTGTAAAAAAGTAATTGAACTTTTTGATAAACTCTTCAGACAGGCACGAAAGCTGTATTACTCATAGAACTGGAAGAAATCTACAAACTATATTGTGCATGTTATTTTCATGCCAGTAATAATTTAGATTTTATAAACAGACTTCAAAAATAAATGTTTTGAATTTTAAAATAATTATGCAAATTCAGATATTAATTATACATTTTGATATTTCATCAAATTCTAAGATTAACTAAAAAGTTATTTTACTTATAAAATAATGAAAAAATCATTAATTAAAACCATTAATGTATTTTTGTTCGACAATTATTTAATTAAAATATTATGCTCAAAATTCTACCACATAAGATTTGATACAAGTTCTGATGTAATAAAATTTAATGGAGATTCAATAAAAACTTCTCACGGAACAGCAAACAGAAAACAACAGTTATCAAGATTTTATTGAATTTCTCAAATTATAGATATATCAGAGTATAATATTCACCAATAGAACTAAGAATCAACGTTAAAATAGAAACCGCAGTATAAACGATCTTCATTTTTTTTCAACTAAAAGGAAACTGACTTATACGTCAGCGAAGAATTTGGTGAACAGTTATCGCATTCATATTCTAGTAATTCATTAGAGTACTATATCTAGTATCATATTTGAAAATCATATTTTTTAAGCGTTAAGTTTTTCCTTCTGTGATATTTATGTTTATGTTTCACATATCAGTCCTAAGAAGAATAGTAAAATTCCTCGATAGAGGCTACTTTGATCGATCATTAATATTGTTTTTACGCTAATTAAACAGAGCCAGTCATGATAATTAAACATGAATTCGATGATGTCTTGATAGATAAAAACACAGAAATCGTAGATTATTCGTATAGTGATGATAATAATTATTCCCCGCTCAGCTCTGATTCAACATTACATCATCAGAAATCTGTATAGTAAGCATAAAAAATTAAAAAACTTATAAGGGCTACTCGTACTAAATTACACATCTTACACAATCCAAAAGACTTTAGTTGAAATGCAAAAAATTAAAAAAGCAAAAAAAATATTCGAAGTCACTCACGTTGTTCGACGACATTCATTCAACTTAACTTTTTCTACATGGATCATACACAAGATCATCTGATTTTAAAAAATAGTATTTTTAAATATGTGATCTAAATAGACGACAAATGTTTTTTTTGTAGGCTTTTCCCAGTTGAAAAACAAATTAAAAACAATGCACTGATGAATGATTTATATTGAACTGCAGAAACATGCACAAAGAGGCTATCGACTTGTCAAAAACAAAAGACGGTCAAATCCTTGCTTCGCCCGGCCCGCCGCCACTGCCCGCCCGCGAATCGTGCACGCGCGTCCACACTCTAGAATAAGGGGAAAAATGTTCAGTACAATAAAAAATTTGAATTGAAATCCTACGTCGTATGATTTTTATATTTTTAATATTTAAAAATAAAAATCTAGTGACACGAACGTGAATTCATCTAAAATAGATAAATTTTTGACAAAATAGTTAAGGTATTAAAAAAAAATATTAATTCTCAACCACTTGCGTTTTTCACTAGAAAATATTACATACTTTCTCAAAAAGATGAGTTTTTTTAGAAAAAAGGTAAACATTTTAACTCGAAAATGTGAATTGTTCAAAAAATACATAATTTTTCTACCCAGAAGATTTGTTTTCTACCAAAAAAGGCAAATTTTCAACTAAAATTTTGAATCTTTAACCAAAAAAATGACTTTACAACTTTAATTTTTTAAATATTTAATATATGTGAGATATTTACCAGATTCCTTTTACAAATTTCAGGAAATCATGTAAAATGATTTTAAATATTTTCTAAAATTTCCAAAAATTAATTTAAAAAAATAAGAAATCAATTAAAAATTAAACCTACTTTATTTAGGAAAAAATTTCTCCGCTACGATTGTTTCGTAAGTATAAAAACGCCGTAGCTGTTAGTTCTCACGCTTCGCGCTCAATTATATATTTATCTCGCACTACGCGCTCGGTTTTTGTATTTTCCACAAATTTGTGCACAGACCGTTTGAAAAAAAGATCGAAGCATTAACAACTGTACCTTGTTGATTATATATTCTCTTTTTTCAAATATCTTATAAAAAAAACAATTTTGTTTTTGAACATCTTATTACAACTTGTGTGGTTTTTTCAAAAATTTAATTTTTATATTTTTCATCTCATTTTTGCGAATAAAAGAAAATCTACCTATCCGTTCTAGAAATTATTAATCAGACATTTGTCGATTTATTTTAATAAAATAACTTTTGCCTAATTATTTTTTTATAGCCCTTACCGTTTGTCCACAAATTTAATTTTATAATTTTTGATATGTTCCTTCATATATGAAACAATTACCACGGATCCCAGTGGGATACAGTAGGAGCAGAATTTTCGTTAATTCATTTTTTTCAGTATCTCACGTCGTTTGACCGCAAAATGACATTTTTGATCTGTAATTATTTTTTGTGTGATCAAAATTTGAAATTTCAATTTTTTAAGAAAGTTCAAAAAGTCATTATAATAATCTTGTAGGGCTTTATAAAAGCAACGTTTTCCTACTCTGGTTTTTTTTCATATCATAGGTTGTTTGGCTGCAAATCTCTATTTTCCT